>WEDG01009395.1:0-22540 GCA_017591395.1 Schistocephalus solidus | reverse complement strand
ACAGCAGAACAGGTAAAAAGTCCTGAGCCATGATGCATGCCAACCACTTGCCTTCATTACAGCTGCGGAATCTGTCATTCGTGAAGCCGCAATTACCGAGGAAAGTAGTGCGGTATGTTGATGACATACCATCCGGGATGCTCGTGTGAGTACGCTCACACTAGCAGCCTGGACTGTTTGTTCCGTTTTAGACAATCCGAGAAGCAACCGGCCGGAACGGAGGATGGCGCTAGTTGCTCGGGTACTGGCGCGCTACAAGGTGAACATTGCTGCACTCAGCGAAACCAGATTCTCTGAGCAGGGTCAGCTGGAGGAGGTGGGTGCCGGCTACACCTACTTCTGGAGTGGCCGGTCAAAGGCAGAGCGACGCGACGCTGGTGTTGTCTTTGCCATCCGGGAAGGACATTGTGGGACGTCTGCCCTGTCTGTCACCGGGTATCAATGATCGCCTGATGAGTCTCCGCTTGCCTCTTCGGTGAGACAAGTTCCCCACCATCATCAGCGCCTACGTTCCCCCAATGACGAGCTTTGATGTGGCGAAGGACAAATTCTAAAGGACCTGCACGCCCTGCTGGCGACTGTGCCGAAAGTGGACAACGTAATTGTCCTTGGTGACTTCAACGCCCGCGTCGGGGACGGACACGCTGCCTGGCAGGGGAGTGCTTGGGTCCCCATGGTCTCAGTAGCTGTAACGATAACGGCCTCCTTCTTCTGCAAACGTGTGCGGAACGCCGTCTACTGCTGATCAACACCTTCTTCCGCCTTCGGACACGGGTGAAGGCCACGTGGTACCCCCTCGGTCGCGGCGCTGCCTGCTGCTAGACCATGTCCCCGTCCGGAATCTGAAAAACTGATTTGTGCACAATTACCGTCCCTGCACCACCATGCTGTGTAGCATAAGGTGGAAATCGTCGGATTACGATGGTCGACCGCATTCTGATAATATCGATCAGTATTTTGAATGTGGAGTTCAATCACGTTCGACAGACAACGCAACACTGATCCACCGTCTTCGCCACGAAGCCAACAACGAAAGCGAGAAGCGG
Organism: Schistocephalus solidus; assembly: GCA_017591395.1. Classification (NCBI taxonomy): domain Eukaryota; kingdom Metazoa; phylum Platyhelminthes; class Cestoda; order Diphyllobothriidea; family Diphyllobothriidae; genus Schistocephalus; species Schistocephalus solidus. The sequence goes on along the minus strand of WEDG01009395.1, from coordinate 21,494 downwards.
AGCTTGATGACCTTGCGAGAATGACGTCAAACGTGGTCAAATGAAGCGACGTGTGGAAGGTCTGCACGCATTTGTCATGCTTCAACGCCACTAATATTGCTAGTGACACGATGGTGTCAACTGCGAAATGTCATCCAGTCCACCGCCCTCGAAGTCCTCGGACGCGCACGCCGTCAACACCAGGACTGGTTTGACGACAATGACGCCGACATCAGCAACTTACTCGCGGAGAAGAGTAGACTACACAAAGCCTACATGGACCTTCGGACTGACGCCACCAAAGCAGCCTTCTTCCGATGTCACCGCCCTGTACAGCAACGGCTGTGGGAGACGCAGAACACCTGGATGATTCAAAAGGCTGAGGAAATCCAGGGGTATGCTAATCGCAATGAAATGAAAAACCTTTTCAAAGCCATTAAGGCCATCTACGGCTCCTGCATCAAGGGGACCGCACCACTGCTCAGCTCTGACGGCACAACACTGCTGACAGAGAAATCGCAAATTTTTAAGGGCTGGGCCGAGCACTGCTCCCGCACATTTACGCACCGCATGGGCTTATTAGGACACATGCGCCTCCACGACAACCTACGGTAAACCACCGGAGGCTTAGCCAAATCAGCGCACACTACCTACACAAATATATCGACAAAAACCTTACAATCACCATATACCTGAGTATATCACGGTTTCCTAGAAACCGTGGCTGGGAAGGCTGCCAATCTGACGCTTACACCAGACCACGCCGTCGGCTCAGTGTATGTGTTGTGTGTGTCGAGTGGCTGACCATTGGACTGGGAGTCAGACGGCGATGGCTCCTCCATACCCCCTGAGCCGGCTCGGGTGGTGGTCTGATTGTGGGGGTGGGAGAGGGAGTGAGGTTGACAGCTCAGCACATTTTCCTCACTATAAACAATCTGATGCGTTTGAAACTATCACGGTGCGCTAAAAGCCATGGCTTCGAATGTTGCCAACTAACGAGCTAACTCGGACCGCATGGTTAGCCCAATGTGTGTTTTGTGTGGAGTGGCTGACTGGCGGACTGAGAGTCAGGTTGCAATGGCTTCTTGTGTCAGCATTGGCTACTGCTTACTGCAACCTATAGCTCATATAATTTGATCAAAGCACCCTCATGCTAACATTAGCACAATCATTCCTCCTTCCCAACCACCATCCATCCTCGACCGGTATTAAACTTTCGACAATTCGCATATATTCATTGATGAACTTTCACCGATCGTTAACGGAAATCACTCGTCCCGTTCTGCCTTGGGGCTCCCTCTCGAGATCGCCAGCAGCCACACAACGGCTATAAGTAACGTTCCGTTAGGGATAGTTGAACGTTCAACAACGAATGCAGTCTAGCCCGCCTCTAGCCCGCCAGCAGCCACACTACGGCTAGTAGTAAAGTTCTGATCAACGGGTCGCGGGTTCGATCCTCCGGTGGTGCACCACCTGGGGTTGGGTGTGGCTGTCTGAAGACGATTAATAAGCCAGAAATGGTCATTCCAATCTCTCTTGACTTTGTCGACAATACGCATCTGCCAGTTCGCATATTTAAAACACGTTTATGTTCCACTTAATCAATCGTTTGAAAGGATTTGACAGTATTTACTTGCGATGTAATTTAAAGCAGTGCTATGCTACCAAATGAAGTTCTTCAGGCTGCGTACTTGTGTAGAGCAGGCAAGAGATTAGTAGGTCATCCCAGTTTCGCTAAAATTCCCGGAAAAAGGGGGGATCTAAAAGCCTAGGAGATAACACAATCTGGAGGCAATGCGAAAGCTAAATCCCATGTGGCATTCACTCGCCAATGGTACTATTTCCAATTTAACCCGACAATTCAAAGATCCCGTGGCTCAATGTTTAAAGCGTTGGACTTCTAATCAACAGCTCGTGGGTTCGAGTCTTGGGCATTGAACATCTGTCTACGCTGACTATTACCAGGGAGGCTGAAATGGCCATTTCCGGCTTATGAGCTGTCATCAGACAGCCATAACCATCCAAAGGTGTTGTGCAACCCCAGAATCGAACCTGCATCCTGCTGCGCGGTGAATGCCTTCTTCCAAGTACATTTACCCAAGCTCCGCAGGCAAAACCACTAGCCCGTGGCGCAGTCGGTTTGGGCATTCAAATTTTAATCGACTGGTCACGGAGTTCAGGCAAGGTCTGCGCAACACATAGGGTTACGAATGGCGAACAGATGATGGCTAATAAGCCAGCCATGACCGTTCCGGGCTCTTTCCGTCTTTAGCGGTACCTTTCTACTGCCTATACCACTAGCCACTGTGCGGCTGCTGGCGTTGCTAGAGAGTGAGCTGTAAGGCAAAACGGTATGGTATGTCCCATTCCCGTTTGGTGAGCACCTATCCAAAATTTTCTATATTCCTGATATAAACAATAAAGAATACGAGCCCTTTTGTGCAGTGACTTAAAACGTTGAATTTTAACCTAAAGGGCCGTGCAGTCGAGCCTCAGGTGGTGCAACACGTAGGGTTGGGTACGGCTGGCTGATGACGGCTCATATGCGTGAAATGGCCTTTCCCGATGCCCTGGCATTTTGACCTGTAAGTTTCTGAACAAAAAGCATGCCTTCAACGATCATTATAAATAATTGACAGTTATTCACTTTATATTACAATAATCCATGCTTGATTCTTGTACAGCTGTGTACAAGTGGTTTCCATAGGCTACTTGTTCGCATATTTCAGAAGGCTTCGTCGACTGAAGTCAGTCCTGCCGTCCTGTGACATGGATTCGCTCTTTATTTCCCAGCTGTGCACCATGAATCCTCCGTAGGTGTGTTTCGATAAGGCTTTATTACAGTTTCCAAATGTGAAATGTAATGCCTAATTTGACACTGTTAAATTTGCCCTGCATTTTGTGGTCAACGGTGCTCCATTTAAAAACAAGCAATAATCGTGATGCTGTGGTACCAAAAGCTGCAACTTTCTAGCCTGCATAAGAAGTTCTATGGCCGCCCACATTAAATAACGCGCAGTTACAGTTATCGTGTTGTAGGCACAAAGCAGACGATTCTGTCCTCAAAGCATTTAAGCACAATTCAACCACATGAATAATACTCGGGTAGAATCAGCGTTGAGCAAAGCCATCACATACGTGCTTAAATAAGCACATTGTTTTGGGCGGGAAGGTAATACTATCTGTATTCCATAAGCTTTCAGAATAACCCGTTAGCTTCCTAGCCAACCATTATTAGCCTGAACCCTCGAAATACATCTGTGAATCGACAAACCGGTGGAAATTCAGATGGTTGGAAGTCTGTCGGAGTCAAGCAACCAGCAGAAGCGGTCAGGTAGGCTTGCCTTAAACAGTGCCTTAGTAAACGTGGAATTTAGTCCCTGCCTGGACATTCCTCCACTAGATCTCGTCTCCTTCTTTAATTAAACCCTGGCTATCTATCCGCTTTCTATTCCAGAAGGCAAGAACGGGCTAATGGTATTGAGCCCTGAATCTCAGTCTGTCATTCAACCACTCCCCCACAAACACACAGGCGCCTGACCATGCGGTCCAAGTTATCCCGAAAGTTTGCCATCTTCCAGGCTGTGCTTTTTAGTGCACAGTGACAGCTTCAAGCGCGGCATTCGTAATTGCATATTTGGCATCAGCATCTTTTTTTCTGTGTTCACATGCCTGATCTCAGAAGTCTTTCAGTAGGCAAAATGGTTCCTTTTACATGGAGCCCAAAAAAATAATTTATGAAAAACTGTTTTCCCAATTACATACGGCTAACAACACACACGCACCCTGCACTGCGTCGATGCAGCCCCATTTCTATATATTAGGACATTGTTTAGTCATTTCGGGTTAGCCAGAATATCATTCGATGATGGTGAGGTTTACCCTTATAGATAATTAAATGCAGGCCCTCTTTCCCCCAACTGTTTCGCTAAGTCACACATGTTCCCTCACAGAAACTTACGCACCTTTGGGTTTGTAAATTTACCTTATTTATTAATCTTCGACGAATTGGCATTTCTTAATGAAAGACCCACCAGCAATCAGTCAACCCAGGCTTTGGGCACTGCACGTCCTTTCGACGTTTTCGCAATAAAAATGGTAACACTGATTTATTGACAAGTTCTTTATTCGTAACTTGCAGAAATTTCAGGTTCATATAAGAAAACGCAGACGTTTACATGAGAATACTTGCAGCTCCCCAAATCCGGTCAAGCGTTTCCACTGGGTCCTTGGACGACCAGACCCAAGACGTCAAGTCATTGCCGGAGGCCGCTGAAGTGGCTGGTAGAGTGAGCGTTTCTACCGAGTTTCCTGTGCGTAAAGAACATTGTATAATTTTTAAAGATTTCTTTTATGCATAGACATAATTTGAGCAAAATATGTCTGAAGGTCTGTTTTAATTAATATCGGAAAAAGTAAACCAAGGCGTAGGGATACGGAGTATTCACAATGAGGCCAATGCAAGCATACAAATACTCGACCATCACGCCAAATTAGATTTGCCAGAATGGACACATGACAAAGAGCATTTGCAATCAACAGAGCTGATGCACAGAGTGAATGCACATTGAACGGACTACTTCTGGGCCTAATGCTTCGATGTAAAAAAGGCAAACAAACATCATATCAAATTACATTTGCAGCTGGTTTCACTAGCAGATGCTGTAAGCATTCTGCCTCATAAAATGTGCCTCGTGGAGAAGAGCATGAATGAGAGAGAGAAAGAATGCAGAACTAGTGGATGGCAGTCGTGCATACCCCAAAGCACTCCCGAGAGCAAAAAAACTGCGTCGGCGGAGGTGAGAAGAGTGAAGTGGGTGCGACGCTGCATCATGCAAGTCAACTCTGTCCACTGGCCGAGAGGGCTGCTGGCGTCTGGCGGCGTAAACATCTCCACAACGTTTATGCTTCTCTGCCAATTCTCTCCACCGGCGACAATGATTCGACCGCGAAAGGGCGTGGCTGCTGGTGCGTATCGTGCAGTTCTCATGGGGGCAGCTGCCTGCCAAAAGTCCGCGGTGCGCGCTGAGGTCGCCGTCGCCTCCTCCCAGCCTGCGTCCAGGCGACAGAACTCCACTGAAGCGAGATAGGAGTCATCGGAACCGCCGAAAATGAAGACGCGACTGTTGTCGGGCAGACAGGCAGCAGCTGGCGCGTTCCTCTTCTCCCACATATCGGGCAGGTTGAACCATCTGTTGGCGGTTATTATTTGGGTTCACAAATAGGAGGTACTATGAATACATGCTCCAAGGTCTTCAGAAATATCATAAAAATGTCGAAACAGTAAAGGAACTGATTTGCAAAAAAGCAAAACTCTGTGCCACACCGCAAGACAAGGAATGTGTTCTCTCACCTGTCTCGACTGACGTCGTAGACTTCACAAGCGGAAAGGCATCCTCCTTCGTTTTACTCCACCAAAAACGCCCAACAGCGTCCTGCCTTCTCCACCGCCCGCCGTCTTCACGACTGCGGCTGTGTGTGAGCGGCGTCCAACGGCGAGGGAGCCCGCTCGCGCCAGCGCACTTCTTTCAACAGAAACTCCACGACACACTTTGAGAAGGCCCCTGTCGTGACGTTAATCCTCCAACCACAAAAAACGCTATCTTTTTCCCCGGCAGGTAGAGCGAGGTGAAAAAAAGGATAAATACATCAGCTGAGGGCCAAGAGGAAAAACGCACAGATCCACTATTAAAAAAAGCAGAGGAACAAACGTTGTCATAACAAATTAAAAACTTCATTGAATATGAGGGGTAGTTATTTTTGTACCTCGAAAAAAAATCTCCATCACATGCAGGTAGAAAACAAAATGTGTACTAATGCACTTCACTAGGCAGTACACGATGACAGGTACACTAACGGCAAACTGTCTTGTAATTCTGTCAAAAAACCCCGCTCATAAAATGTGCACAGTTAACACACACAACGAGGGAAGTGTGCGCAACTGTAGACAACTCACCACTCACAACACTGAAGGTCGCCCACGAGTGCTCCTCCATGTCAGCTACTCGTTCGGCCCTTTGATGTCGCGGATCATAGCGCAGAACAGTCGCCCTGCTCCGATCATCTTTGTCCCTTCCAAAGAGGAAGAAATGTGTCTGCAGTGGTGGTTGTGGGCTGACGGTGACGGAAGCATAACGAGGCATGTCAGCAACTCCATCTTCCGCGTTCCGCTCTCCTTCAATTCCTCTCTGAGGTGGCCTCTCCTTGTCTGCAGAGCAGTCAGAAGGCTCGCCAGCAACATGTTCTTCCCTCTGACGTGGCCTCACGTTGAAGGGACAGGACATCCTGTTCTTTTCCGCAGCACTAAGCCAATTCGCAATCTGAAACATAAGCAGACTTTCCATGAAAATACTAAGACTGGAGGGCATAAACTTACAGGCATTCGGGGCTTTTCTGGAAGGCTGAATGACGCTCCATCAGGCGACTGCGGAACTCGAAGGTCATATGATGCCACTGGACCTCCTTCAACATGGCTGGAGCGTGCACTTTGACTTTCTCATCATTGTCACCCGAACCAACCCAGTGGGAGATGGCTCCGATGAGCTGCTCCTCAGATTCAACTGACAAATCATCGCTTCGAAGCAAAGTCAAGACCGTGTCCGCTGGCATACGAAGAAACATGTCAGTGGCAATGAACTCCTCAAAGTGCTGCCTCATTAGACTGAGACATTTCTCTGTTAGCAAGTCAATGTTCAAAGAACTGGCGAAATCCCATGTAGTTGCCAGATTTTCGAAAGTTACTCTGTAGAGCGGACAGCTAGACAGAAATAAATGGGAAATACTAACCTATTGGCCATGAAATTCTGTCCCCAGTTCTCAAGGACAGGGAGCTTAATTATTCGGGCAAACATGACTACGTCCCTCACGTTCGCTTGCGTCAGTTCCGCCTGACCGGTGTAAACATAATTGACAAACACAGTTGTGACACTAGAAAGTGCATTAGGAGTAAGCCTAATCAAAAACGGACGGAAAGTTTACTTCAGAGGCACAGTCGACCACCTTAGGAGCGTATTCTTGTCCCTGTGTGAGCCACTGAGGGATTCTCGCAAGCAGGGAATGCGGGCTGCTAGAATTATCCTGTGGGCGTGAAGAACAGCCCCATCTTGCACCTAGCCGGCACAAATGTGCACGTAAAGACCAGTAACAGCAAGGGAGCCTACCTCTATTGTTAAGTCCTTGATTTCCTCCGCCAGGCGAATCTCGTTCAGAGCTGGACAGCTCCGAAAGAGAGGAAATCCATCCTCGAAGATCTCTGATGGTGCAAGGGCCATTACGTCAAATCACAAAACCACGAGCGATGCATAGATAACAGCGCCAAACGCTGCCTTTTATTGTGCCACTACGCGTTCCGGCCACAGCGATTACAAGCGGATTCTCATTGGCCGATTACGCCACACGCTGAATTCGATTGGGCAGGGTTACGGATTTTTCATTGGCTAGCTTGCTGGCATCAATGCCGCTACTGGCAAATGCTCAGTGCATGGAATGCCGCTGCGAGGCGGACGGTTTGTTATCTTTATGTTTACGCATAAGATGAACGTAAATATTTTACCCGTAAACATTCAATAATGCACCAGCGCTTAAGTTGGCTCGGTTGCCATTTATGCACTCTTGGGTACTTTAAAAACGCAGAAAATGACAATGGCAGAGAATTGCGTAGAAGAGGTCTTTATCACGCTGTGCAGGTTGACAGTTTATGGCACACGTAGAGTATGTGACCTAAACTATTAAATGTCTCTTACTGAACGAAAAAATCCTAACCAATCTGAAACCACTTCAAACACAAAATGAGTATTCTCAGTGCTATTTCTATGATCAGGATGTAGTTGCTTAATGTAATAATGCTTTAGCTTCAAATCTTTGAATTCGACATCACGCGATAAACATTTTCGCAAGGTCATACGTTCTGAGGCCTGCCGGTGATTAGTAAATGCAATAGAATTGGCAGATGCCATCGTAAATAGCCATTTTGTGTGCATTAAGAGAAGTTTCCTTCAAATAAGATATTTATTTGCAGCATTTACCGAAACATTGAACGATCAGGTGGTGATTTTTTGTTTAAATAGTCATTTGGCTTACATTTGAAGAGTCACCCAAATCATCAAACATACTTGCGAAATAGCGAGCATCCACGATAATCTGAGCAGCAACAGGCCAGAACGGAGGATGTTGCTAGACGCTCGTAAAATGTCACGTAACGAGGTGGATATTGCTTTTCTCACCGCGGAACAATAAATACAATACAATTCAAGCGGGCCTATTAACAAAACGTTGATAAAATATCCATAAAGAGCATTTTGAAGGAATTATTTTCACTTTGCCCGTCTCGGTGCTAAATTGATTTGATAAACAACCTTGGCAATCTCGAAGAATCGTTCTTCGCGTAGGCAGTAGGATAGTACACGGAAAGGGGCAAGAATTGACTTGTGCCATCTTCCACTGGGCTGACAGATTTGATTGGAGTGATTGTGCATGTAAGGTTCTGTCTTGGGTTTAGGATGGCGAAGTAAATATGGCAGCATACACAGGGCACACAATGCCTTCAGCTCAGACAGTGAACTGGTGTCTGAAAATGGGAGGAGACAGTGGCGTCAAATATGTGGTCTTTGCCTTAACGGCATCTGGCCTATATTATTTACAAGTAACGAAATCACCTTTTTTCAAACGCTGGCAGTGCGATAAAGACTGTGGTGTGGTAGGATACCGGAGAATCACTTAGTGTGGTTATTAGAAGTTAAGTAGATAGACTGAAACAGCTCCTCCCTCACTGAACCCCTTGATGGATTGTGCGAAGTCTTAACCGATCATGTCGGCTAAGAAGTGCTTGGCATGCGCAGACGGGTAGTTTAGCCTACTCGGTCCCTACATCCAACTCCCTTTCGATCTTCTTTACTTCTTCATGACACTGAGTGACAGAGAAGGAGGTCGGAGACAGCGCGCTTTGCATCCACCATGCGGTTAACAGTTCAGCGTATTTTCCTCACTATAAACAATCCGACGCGCTTGACACTATCGCAGTGCGCTAAAGACCGTGGCTTGTAAAGTTGCCAACTGACAAGATAACTCGGACCGCGTGGTCAGCCGACTATTTGTTTTGTGTGGAGTTGCTGACAGGTAGTCTGAGAGTCAGGCTGCGATGGCTCCTTAACGCGACCTCATCCTAGCTCACACACGTGAGATGTGAGCCGTTTCACCCCCTGTTGTATGAAATCATGGTGCTTGTGTTTGGGGGGCCAGGTCGTGTACGTTGTACACGTACACAAGGTCACCAGCAGCTGCGCCCACTTCCGCATCAGACCACTGACCAGCTCGGACGGGATGGGAGAGAGGCTGAGGTCGATGGCTCAGCGCATTTTCCTCACTATAACCAACCTGACGTGCTTGAAACTATCATGGTGCGCTAAAAGCCGTGGCTTGGAAGGTTGTCAACTGATGGGATAACTATGAATGCGTGACCGGCCCAGTGCGTGCATTTATGTGCCATGGACGACTGGCGGACGGAGAGACAGGCTGTAATGGCTCCTTCTTACTGTGGGCTTTATGACACACCCACTCCGTGGGATCAGAGCCAGGTGTGGTGGTACGCCCAGGGGTGGCTGCGGTCGCGCCAGCCACCTGCGCCCTCTCCCATCTCTGGTTGTCTGTTCTCTGTCATGACATCGTGCTCAGGTTGAGGAGGGAGGAGGAGAGAGTGCGTTAAATACAGTGCAAGTCTACCATCACTGTTAACTAATCCACGAGCAAGTCACCGTCCCTGCATTACACTAACGTGGAGCATACGGTGGACATCGTCGAACACGACTGTTGAAGGGGTGTAGGGGATACTAGTAAGAGCTAGCACCACACAGATAGCATTTGGTCGACCCCCTTGTCTCGCACAGGCGGTGAATGATCATGTGGCCGCCTCTAACTGGCACCCAACTCTCATCTGTGGTTCCTCGAAGCTGTGTTCTTCCCAACGGCCACACCCCGGGCAACAGTCACGACCGGCGCGCTAAACCAGGTGAGGGTCACCGGTGTTGTGTGTTCCTCAACAACCGGTATGTCTGACTCCCGAACTTCCCACCACCTCCCTCCATCTCAATTGTCATACGGTGCGCGCGACAGTAATCCCCTAGGTGGCCCAGTCTAACTCGGGTCACTCTCCCACTTAAACAAAACCATGACCCATAGTGGAGTTCGGCAGCCATCTGGGATGTCCAATCAGCCTCCTCGCAGAGGAAGGGGCTAGAAAAGGTACCCTTTACAAATGCTGCGTATCACGTCATCTGCAGCCGACCGCGGTACACAGATCGCATAATAAGCGGTCGCTACTCAAACAAACAATAATATAATTCCCCATCCCTCACGCCATACCCTCTGGGCTGCACATGTGAGTCCGCGCCTGGAATTTTCACTCCCTTTTAGGCAATCCGAGGAGCGACCGGCCGGAACGGAGGACGGTGCTAGTCGCTCGGGAACTGGCGCGCTTCAAGGTGGACATTGCTGTTCTCAGTCATCTCCGATGCTGCCATTGACCGGCTCCCGCAAGTGCCGTCTTTTAAGGTAGCATGCGTTTTGTGTGGAAAAAAACTTCAGCACATTTCATGCAATAATTTTGTTATCATTCAGAAAAGTTGCAAGCGCTATCTTATTTAAATCCGCCAACTTTATGCCGATGCACGAATATCTGGATTGTGGCGTCAACTCCAAGATGGCATGATGGTGCCTACACTTTTTTAGTCTCATGTTCTTTGCCATGCTAACGGACGCCTACCGTGACGAACGCCCCGAGGCCCACATCACCTGCCGGATGGACGGCCGATTGCTCAACCCACGGCGGATGCATTTCCCGTCGCGTCTACCCACAGCCACCATTCACGAACTTCACTTAGCTGATGACTACGCACTCAATGCAACGACCGAAGGGGACATGCAAAGGAGCATGGATCTCTTCGCTGCCGCCTGCGAAAACATCGGACTGTGCATAAACAGGAACAAAAACGATGGTCATGCATCAGCCGCCGCCCAATACCCCCTCCAACGCAGCTCGCATTAAGGTCAACGGCGCCCAACTGAAATCCGTGGATAGCTTCACCTACCGGGGCGGTAACCTCTGACGCGCTTGAAACTATCACGGTGCGCTCAAGGTTGTCAATTGACGGGATAACTATGACTGTGCTGGCGGGCCAGGTCATGTACGTTGTACACGTACACAAGGTCACCAGCAGCTGCGCCCACTTCCGCATCAGAAAACTGACCAGCTCGGACGGTTGTCTGTTTTTGGGGGTGGGGAAGAGACTGAGGTCGATGGCTCAGGGCATTTTGCTCAATATAAAAAATCTGAAGCGCTTGAAACAGTTATGATGCGCTAAAAACCCTTGCTTGGAAGGTTGTCAACTGACGGGATAACTATGACTGTGCTATCGGCCCAGTGCGTGCGTTTGTGCGCCATGGACGACTGGCGGACTGAGAGTCAGCCTGCAATGGCTCCTTTCTAATGTGGCCTTTATGGCACTCCCACTTAGTTGGTATCCGAGCAGCTCCTTTCTTCTGTTATTGTGTTCTCGTTAAAATTAGGACCACACTACATGGGCCTGCGCTCTCTCCCATCTCCGGTCTTCTTGACTCTGTCTTGACACCGGTTCCAGGTGGAAGAGTGGACTAGAGAGAGAGAGGGACGTGCAACGCATGTCTACTCTCACTATAATCCAGCGCGAGTCACCATCCCTGCATGATTTCGGCATCGAACGGTGAGAGGCATTGCAAGTGAATAAACAATCATGCTTCCCAGTTCATTGACTGCGGCTTTTGCAGAAAACTGACACGAAATTCATTCAAAAGGCAGAATCCTGGTGTCTCTGAAAATACTTGGATGGAAGCACAATAGCCGGATCCACTGAGAACGTTGCAAACAAAGCAAACTGTCTTACGGGAACCATGGTAAAAGAGAGTTTGTGGGATGGGCAGACCGAGGAAGCAGAAAACCTGGGAAAATCAAAGAAGGTAGGGGTAATTACAACCTAGTTAACGACTGCAATGGGCTAAATGGAATTCGAGGGATCTAACGGAAACGGAGAAGTTATCCCATGGCCTAGGAAGGCAAGGGAATCATTATTTTGGATTGGTTTAAGATAAAGCAAACCTGAAACGGCGTCAAGGAGAGTTAACTGGGAACGCAGGTGACTGAAGGGCGAAAGTTAAACGCTTGAAAATGAAAGCTGGAGCCAGTGAGCACAGGGTGTCGGGCTATTGTGCTTCCACCAAACCCACTAAGGTGATCCTTCCGTATCGAAAACGCACACCGGGCAAAACGTAACGACCGGCGGGATAAACTAGGTGAGGGTCACCGGTGTTGTGTGTTCCTCCACACCCGGTATGTTTGAGTCCCAAACTTCCCGCCAGCTCCCCATCTCAAAAGTTATACGGCGAGCGCGACAGCAATCCCCTAGGTGCCCCAGGCTAACTCGGGTCAATCTGCCACTAAAACAAAACCGTGACCCATAGTGGAGTTAAGCAGCCGTCTGGGATGTCCAATCAGTCCTATTTAGGGACATCAATGCTTGCCTCCTCGCGGAGGAAGGGGCTAGAAAATGTATCCTAAACAAATGCTGAGTATGACGTCTTCTGCAGCCGACTGTGGTACACAGATCGAAAAATACGCGGTCGAAGGCCTTTTTGAAGAAAGCACGATGAAATGAGCACGAGAGGATCATAAATCGGACCCGTTTGTACGCGCCACAGCATGACCTGATCCCCTTGGCACTCACTCCAGGATTATAAAAACCGGGCGAAAAAAAGAGCCATCGCCGTCTAACTCCCTATTCTTCTGCTGTTACTTGACGTTTTTAGTTGATAAAGTTGTTCTGAGTAACTATTATCGGCTGTTGGTTTGACTCCGGAGAGCTACTGACCATTAACACTCATTTTAGTTTGATCCAATTCGCCGGCTTGCCATTTGGTGTTAAGACTGTTTCTGCCAGTATCCAGAAAAACATGGACACTATGCTGATGGGCACCGAAGGAGCCACTGCTTATCTTGATGATATCTTCGTCACTGGCTCAAATCCAGGTCAATTTTTGCAACGCTTGGAGATATCGTCCTCAGCCGGTTTGAGGACTATGACTTTCGTCTGCGTCTGGTAGCCAAGTGCAATTTTTTCGTGCCCTCTCTGAGAAACTCCTTGGTTTACTAATCAACCAAGGTGGTCGTCGCCCAGATCAAGCTAATCGATCCAGACGCCATCAAGCAGATGCGTTCATCAAAGGATGTAAAGTCCTGATGCTCCTTCTTGGGTCTCTCGAATCCCTACAGCTCGTTCCTTCTGCAAATTCACCGTCTTCGTCATCGGTTAAATGAACTGCTTCCAAAAGATGTCAAGTGAAACTGGTCTCCAGAATGTCAACAAGCCTTTCAATAAATAAAGACAGGGTTGAGCTCTTGCTTGCTGCTCACACTCTTCAACTCCAATGTAAAGATTATCGTTGTAGCGGACGCCTCCAACTGTGAAGTTAGTGCCGTAAATTAGCGCCTCTTTCCCGACAACACAGAAAAGGCAAGATCGCTATCGTGTATGAAACGCAACTATGGACCGATTGCGAAGGAAGCTTTGGCTATTGTCTGTGCCTTGAAGAAGTTTCATTTCATCCTTCTACTGGACCCTAAGCCTCTCCTTACACTTTTCGGTTCGAAAAAATAAAGGCAATCATGTGTACCTAGAAAATACTCTTCAGCATTGGGTGACCATACTGCTGGGTCTTGATTTTGATATCCGATACCAGTCTTCCACAAAAATAGGCCAGACAACGCGCTCTCGTGCTTAATTAATTCGCGGACTAACGGCAGTTCGAATGTGGTAATTTCTGCGATGTCCACCATGTGCTCCACAGCTGGGTGAAGTACAGACGGTGACGTGCGGTGGATTTTAGGGAATTAGACCTGTGCTGTACTCTCTGTTTCCCTCCCTCACCTGCGTCTGTTGTCAAGACAGAGTCAAGAAAACCTGCGATCCACGCACTGTGGTTCACCACAAACAAGGAAAAAAAAACACCGGATGGGCGGCTCGGATCCCAGTTGAATAGGAGTGCCATAAAGGCCAAATTAGGAAGGAACCATTGCAGACTGACTCTCAGTCCGCCAGTCAGCCACTGCCTACAAACACTGGACTGACTACGTAGTCCGAGAGATCCTTTCAGTTTGGCAACCTTCCAGCCGTGGCTTTTGGCGCTCCATGATAGTTTCAAGCACATCAGCTTATTTATAGTGAGGAAAGTGCTCTTAGCCGTTGACCTGATTAATTCCCCCAGCAGCAGAATTAGACCACCGTCTGAGCCGGTCTGTCGTCTGATGCGGAATGGACGCAATGACCGACGGGGCCGACTAACCCGTCTGTATGCGCTACAGCACGACCTGATCCCCTTGAAACTCACACCAGGATTATAAAAAGCCGGGCGTAAAAAGGTTCCATCGCCGTCTGACTCCACTGGTCAGCCACTCAACACATAACACACAATGGGCTGTGTGGTCTGGTGTATGGCGTCAGTTGGCAGCCTTCCAAGCCACGGCTTTAAGTTAGCTGCAATAATCGTAGGCTCGAATTATGCATACAGCAGAGAGACCACATGGAGAAAGAGCTGAGGATCGTACTGCCTTCTTAGTGAGAGGTACTGGTCGAAATGCATGTTTTCTGTGGGGCTGCGTGTAACCATGTGGGATGCAGAGATTCGTGCGTAGAGTAAGTACTGTGGTATAATCAGCGGCGTTCAACCACAGGTTGTCGTGGAGACGCATGTGACCTAGTAGTATTACTCGTAGCAGTAGTAGTAGTAGTAGAGGCGTCCTCGTCGGTGATTGGAAGACTGGCTAACGGCTGAGCAAGGCCGTTGCTGAATTAGTAATTTTGGGCAGGAACATTCAAGAACATGGTATTCAACATACGTGACGGTCACTTCCCTTGAGGTTTACTGCGTGTTTGTAGACAGAGCTTCACCTTGGCGAGAATCAGTCCATCCGTGGGCACTCGGAATCACCTTTGTCACCAGCATATCCTGTTGCACGAGGCCAGTAGGTGCCGGTGCCTCGACCGGGGGTGAATCCAGTTCGCCTTCTCCCGCATCGGAAGACTTTTGCATGTCGACCTCGCCGTTGGACTTTTCGATCGCTAGCGAAGATATTGGGGATGAGGCAAGAAGGAGAATGAACAGAGAAAAAGGGATCAGACATATCGCATGTGGAGACACATAAAACAAGATACCCTAACCTGGTTTAGCCCGCCTGTCAAGGCGGTTACCAGGGTGTGGCTGTTAGTCAGAGCCCAGCTTCGAAGAGCCACAAGTGACCGTTGAGTAGCAATTAAAGGCTGCCAGTTGTCATGGCGAAAGCATCTTACGCCGTTCGACATAATTCGGCTTTGGAGATCCGTTGGGGACCTCATCGTCGATTTTGCTGCTGTGGGAGAGGGTGTTACCCAGATAGGTGAAGGTGACCACACCTTGGAGTTGGGGGCCAATGCATTGATGCAAAGTGCACTGGAGGCGGTGTTGGGTGGCTGCGTATGTATGACCATCGTTTTCTCTCTCTCTCTCTTGATGTTGTCACAGGCGGTGTAGAAAATGTTCATGCTGCTTTCCATGTCCCCTCCTGTCGTTAAGTTGACAGTGCAATCGTTGACGTAGGGAAGTTCATGGACGGTAGTTGTGAATGCACGCGACTGGATGTGCATCCGCTGAAGATTTAAGAGTTGGGGTAAATGGAACCAACGGGATCCAAGGGAAATGAAATTCGAGGGATCTAACGGAAACGGAGAAGGTATTTCATGGCCTATAAAGGCAAGAAGGTCGTCCTCGCGGATCGGTGTAAGGAAAAGCAAGCCTGAAACGGCGTCAGGGAGATTTAAATGGGAACACAGGTGACTGAAGGGCGAAAGTTAAACGCTTGAAAATGAAATCTGGAGCCAGTGAGCACAGGGCATCCAGTTATTTTACTTCCACCAAATCTTGATAGTATTCTGAAGGAGATTCAAAATAAGAACCCCACTTAGGTGATCCTTCCGTTTCGAAAACGCACTGGTTGGACACATCAAAGAAAATTTGTCAGAAAAATTGCCTTTTTTAAATGCGAGATGCAATATGGAGTTCAGATGGTCCGATTTTATGCATCCGGTTATTTTACTTCCACCAAATCTTGATAGTATGCTGTAAGAGATTCAAAATAAGAACCCCCCTTAGGCTATCATTCCTAATCGAAAACGCACTGGTTGCAGACATTGACACACGTTTTTCAGAAAAATTGTTTTGTTTAAAGGCAAGGTACAGGATGGAGTTCGTGTCGGGGAACTACCCATGAACAGAAATTAAAAATAAACGTTAAGGCTTAGATTGCCGAAATTATCAAAATTCCTGGGCAAGATAATCGAAAGGTTTGTTTACGCACATGACTTGGCCATACTTGATCGCGATTTTGCTATAAGCCGGGACGTGGCTGCTCATGGTGCCAGGTAGCGGGGCAACGTGATTCCTGTCGAAAAGAACATTTGCTGAATAGGAGAGCTTATTTAACAGTTAGCTGACGAGTCTCATCATACGACCAAATGGGTTAGATTAAGCCTGAATTGCTCTCACAGCAACACAGGAAGGGTATAATTACTTTTTGACAATTAACCACCATATCTCCGACGCCGCCATTGACCGACTGTGTCAAGTGGACATGAATGTCCAACTAGATCTCCTGCTTTTCTCCGGGAAATCATCAGGGACACGCAGCAGCTCTCCAGCGCGAAAGCAGCCACCATAAGACGGGATCGCTGCTGAGATTTATTAGCATGGTGCCCCCCCAACCTACGAATCACCTAAGGAGATGTAGAACCAAATCTGTTGCAATCGCATAGGAATCTCGCTGCTCAACATCGCCGAAAAATCTTTACCCGCCTTCTCCTTAATCGCCTCAGCAGCCACCTGGAATAGGGACACCTTCGGAAAAGCCAGCGTGGGGTTCCACCGTAAGGGCAGCACCACAGACATTATCCTCGCTGCGCGTCAGCTGCAGGAAAAAGTGTCAGCAGATGTGAAACCAATTCTTCTCTAACTTATTGGATATGAAAAATTTTCTTGATATGGTGAATCGAAGAGTACTGTGGAAAATCAGGCAGCACTTCGGCTGTCCCGAGCGATTCATTTACGTGGTGCATCAGCTCTACGATGTTATGATGGCGCGCCTCATGGAAACCTGAGACATCCCAGAATCGTTCACAGTAACCAACCGGATGAAGCAGGGCTGCGTCCTCGCGTCAGTCTCGTGTACACTGTCATTTAAGTGGACGCCTACCTCGACGAATGTCCCGGCCTCCCGTCAGTGGATGCACTTCCATTCGCGTGTGTTCACTACTACCGTCTACGAACTTCCCTACTTCGACGATTGCACTCTCGATTTAACGATAGAAGGGGACATGAAAAACAGCATAAATATTTTCGCCATCACCTGTGACAACTCCCGCCCGATGATTTACAGAGAGAAAACGATGGTCATGCACCAGCCGCCACCCAACACCGCCTCCAACGCACTTTGCATCAATGCACTGGCCTCCAAATGCAAGGCGTGGTCAACTTCACCTATCGGGGTAACACCCTCTTCCGCAACATCAAAATCGACGATGCGGTCCCCACTGGATCTCCAAAGCCGAATTAGGTCGAATTGCGTACGACGCTTTCTCCATGATAACTGGCAGCCCTTAACTGGTACTCAATGGTCACCTCTGGTTCTTCAAAGCTGGGCTATGACTAACAGCCACACTACGGTAACCGCCTTGACAGGCGGGCTAAACCAGGTTAGGGTATCTTGTTTTATGTGTCTCCACTACCAATATGTCTGATCCCATTTTCCCTGCCCATTCTCCTTCTCGCCTCACCCCACTATCTTCGCTAACGATCGAAAGGTCCTACGGTGAGGTCGACACGCAATAGTCGGTGGCCCAGGCCAATCGGGTTGCTCTCTCACTAAACCAGTCCGTGACCCACAGTGGCGTGCGGCAGCCGTCTGCGACAACTAAGCAGTCTTATTCAGGGACAGCACTGCTTACCCCTTCGTGGGAGAGGTGGCTGAAAAAGGTGACTAAAATATGCTGAATCTTACGAATTCTGCAGCAGATCATGGCTCGCAGACTGCGAAATTCGCAATCGAAACTCTTAAACAAACAAAAGCTCTTTTTCACACCCCCACCCCTCCTCCGCTCGGTAAATGGTGCCCCCCCGCCCAATGGCAGGATGACGCAATTGCTGGGTTAATGGTCTCGACGGCTTCAACGACTGGCCTGCTCCTCTTGTAAACCTGCGCAGAGCGCCGCCTCATCCTGACTAATACCTTCTGCAAAAAACGACGCTACCAGGACACGTCAAAGAACTCTCTGAAGCAACTGCAAATCAACCTGGCGACCGGGGAGGACATCACCCTGGACATACCGGCGTGGAAAGGATCCGTGAATACTGGTACTGCAATCTATGAGGCTAACTGGAGGCCAAACTGGAGGCTAACTGAGGCCAAAAGGGCAGCACGTAAGTCACAAGTGCCCCGGATCAATACCACCAATGCCAAATCTTTGACGACATGCCCACACTGCCAACGCAGCTTCCGCACGCGAATCGGCCTGGCCAGACAGTTTCAGACGCGATGCAACAACAACCAGGCAACAATTTCTGCGTCAGAGAACGTCGCTTCTGCCAACGCTGCTTCGAACCTCACGATGACCACAAACCCCATCACCGGTGATCAAACCTCCGATTGCCAGCCACCCTTGATCACCGGCACCATTCTCACTCCCGCAACCCCGGTGTCGATCACACCTGTCACCACTTCCCTCACTCCGACCACCGAAGAGACAACCTCAGACTACTCGCCACCTACTACTACTACTATTACTACTACTACTACTACTACTACTACTACTACTACTACTACTACTACTACTACTACTACTACTACTACTACTACTACTACTACTACTACTACTACTACTACTACTACTACTACTACGAGGAATACTACTAGGTCACATGCGTCTCCACGACAACCTGTGGTTGAACGCTGCCGATTATACAACAGTACCACCTCTACTCACGAATCTCTGCATCACAGATGGTCACACGCAGCAACACAGAAAACATGCATTTTGACCAGTACCTCTCACTAAGAAGGCATTACGATCCTCAGCTCTTTCTCCATGTGTCCTCTCTGCTGCATGCGTTTTCTGAGCCTGGGATTATTGCGGCTAACTAAAATGCGTGGCTTGGAAGGCTGCCAAGTTACGCCATATACCATACCACACAGTCAACCCATTGTGTGTTATGTGTTGAGTGGCTGACCAGTGGAGTCAGACGGCGATGGCTCCTTTTTACGCCCGGTTTTTATAATCCTGGTGTGAGTGTCAAGTGGATCAAGTCTTGCTGTGACACGTACAGAAGGGTTAACAAGCCATTCAAGCAGCAAATAATACCTTAAGTTAAACGTTTAAACTAGACCTTTGTTTACAACGTTCATTTTGCTGGATATTTACTATTGCCGACGTTCATACTGCCATTCATGGAGTTAACTTTATATTGTTTTTCTGTCTTCTCGTTGATAGAAAGCCCCATGAACTAATCGACCGTATGACCTCGGTCCACTCCTTATCATCTTTTGCTTTCGGAATATCCACCAATCACCCGATCCTTACAGTGCATTATATTTCCACTATCGCACCTTCCGTTTTTAGCCGTTCTCGTCGTCTATCCGCAGATAGGTTAGCTATCGCAAAGCATCTTTAAAATCGTCTTCAGGTAATTTTAATCTGCTATTCATAATCTCAGAAATTTGTTCAATTTTACTGCTGAATTATGAGGGCAATCATCAAAACAAAACACAAATGAGACATTTCCAAGTAATCCAATTCATCATCCTGCTTCATCAAATTGCAGAGGCACTGCGATTGGCTACTGACACGAAATCCAAGGTCAGGAATCTAAAGGGCATTATGCGCGAAGCCGAGGTTACTCAGTTGAACCGATTCGCTCTATTGCTGATGGTTTGAAAGGTCAGGTCGACTCTTAATTTCCTAAGTTCCACATACGATTAGCAAATTTAAGAATGCACGAACTTGTCACCCTTTTACTGGCCAATTTGCTCCTTGAGCATTTCGAGTTTTTAACCAGATGCTTTGTGAGTCTTAAGAGTCGCAAACATTCATTGGCAAAGAAGGGCCTTTTATTCGACATCAGTACCACTGTTTGTTCATAAAAAGTCCGCTTTGGTTGCACAACAGGTCAGACACAAACCATTTGTTATACACTTCTCGTCCTACTTTTCAGGTTTTCATATATTTGGTCAATGGAAAATAATCGGAGATTCACAAAACATTGATGAGCACAAACGCAATCACCGGGCACTAGCCTTTATCTAATGCTTCACTAACCTAACGATCAGTGCCCATCGGTGATTCGTACCTGCATAAGACAACAGCCATAAGACGCACTTAAAAGTATAGTGTTAATGCACGGACATGTGCTCCCTTGCTTTTTTTCTAAGGAACACGTGCTTTGATAGCATGTCAGTATGATACCCCTCACTTGAATTTTGTTTATTCGTGGTTTTCGCTGTAGTACTTATTACATATTTAAGTAGGTAGGTATATTTTAGCATTTGGTATCAGTATCAGTATCAGTATATTTGAGGGAGATGTAGGTGAGTCAGCTTTGAATTCCCTATTTGTACATGCGAGTTGTGGTATCAAAAAAAATAGTATCTCGATATGTTGGCGAGGCCAACATAGTGGAACAAAGTTGAAAAAGAGCAGATAGTGAAAACAAACTCCCGGTGATATTTAGGAGAAAAAAACTGTCGCCCTTGGGAGGGGGCGGGGGGTCCAACGGGGGGCATTTCGGAGGTCACATGATGCTCCATTGCTGATTGCAGCGTCCGTTGAGGGATTTCAAAGGCTGAAATAGATGTCCAGATCATCCTCGGTCCATTGCGGTTCGAACCAGGGGATAAAGTTCATACACCTCATGGACGACGGACGCCAGGTCCAGCTGATGCGAATACTCACGGTGTCACCAAGGTGTGTAAATAAGTTAAGCATCGAAGACCTCGAGGACCCCTGCATGGGAATAATGGGAGAATGCAAGCCCTCGAACGAAAATAACAAACAAGGAAATGTTACTCAAATATAACTAGTAGTATCATTAATGCCTTACTTTCTGACGTCACACTTGCAGCTTTCAGTTAGTGTTGTAGCTCGCACCATTATATCTATCTAACTTTCGCTTAAAAACCTCCAAGGAGTCCGACATAAAAACATCCAGAGGAAGACTATTCCAAACTTCGACTACGCTTTTGGAGAAGAAGTACTTCCGAGTGTCTAGCCTTGCTCCATTCACACGTAATTTGAGAGGATGACATCTCAAGTTCGTTGTTTTTGCTAACTCGAAGAAATCCCCTGGCACGAGACAACAGTCCCGGATACGGCAGATGAGGGGTTGCGTGCACAATAAGTTGAAGGAGCAGTGCTTAT
>WEDG01009393.1:0-52647 GCA_017591395.1 Schistocephalus solidus | reverse complement strand
GATAACAGGGTCGAAACGAAGAGGGGACAGTAGAGGTCACGAGATCATCACCGAGATACGACCTTGCTGACCGCATAGTCCACCAACAAAAGAGGCTAAACTTCAGAACCCGCAACGATCATCAGCAGATCCCAGAGACCGTCGTCAGCGTTGAAAAATCGAGAGGAATGTATCAAGGTTGTCAAGAGTTGGCGATGCTAGTTAGTGACGAAAAAGTGAATTCGAAGATTGACTCTGCGTAGGCGATGACAGAAACATTTTAGAAACCTAAATATTGTCAAAGGGAACTGCCTCAAATGCCAGGGACGATCCTTTTCTAAATCCAAAGTTGTGAGTTTGGGAAGGGAAACAGACACGTAGGACTTTCTAACTTCCGAAGCTAAATCTTTGCGGTGCTTTTGGTTTTGAAGATAGCTTTGGTAAACGACAACCTAATTTTGAGGGATGATTTTCCAGATAAAAGCATATTTGGAGCAGCTAAGGAGTGGTTAAATGATCAAGTGGAGGAATCGCGAGTGGCATGGGGTCGATCTACCGGAGTGAGAGCGGTAATTCCTGAAAAGCAGGATTTGGGCGTCAAGAGCGAAACGAGGAAGCAGAGAGACCGAATTCCAGTCTCTCTAGCAGCGAAATTTGATGCCAGTTTGCCCCAACTGGCATCAATTTCTCTGCTAGAAGACTGGAATTCGGTCTCTGCTTCCTGTTTCGCTTTAACTTTAGCCCAAATCTGCCAGGAATTACCGCTCTCACTCCGGTAGATCGACCCTATGCCACTCATAATTCCTCCATGATCATTTAACCACTCCTTAGCTGCTCCAAATATGCTTTTATCTGGAAAAATCATCCACTCAAAATTAGGTTGTCGTTTACCAAAGCTATCTTCAAAACCAAAGTACGCAAAGATTTAACTTCGGAAGTTAGAAAGTCCTTAATGTCTGTTTCCTTCCCAAACTCACAACTTTTGGATTTAGAAAAGGGTCGTCCTGGCATTTGAGGCAGTTCCCTTGACAATATTTAGGTTTCTAAAAATGTTTCTGTCATCGCCTGCAGAGTCAATCTTCGAATTCACTTTTTCGTCCCCTTTTTTTAACTAGCATCGCCAACTCTTGACAACCTTGATACATTCCTCCGATTTTTCAACCCTGACGACGGTCTCTGGGATCTGCTGATGATCGTTGCGGGTTCTGAAGTTTAGCCTCTTTGTTGGTGGACTATGCGGTCAGCAAGGTCGTATCTCGGTGATGATCTCGTGACCTCTACTGTCCCCTCTTCGTTTCGACCCTGTTATCCACTATGAGTTTTTCCTCTCTCACCTCCACTGGTGGTTATGAACAGTAGCTCTGACTGCTTTATTATCTCTCACCCGATAAGGAGCGTTCCGAACCCTCATACGTTGTCAGCAACATCACAATACTATCCCATTGCATCTAGCTATTAATTTTTTTGTGAAGCAGTATTTCTCCTGTTTTTTTAAATTGGCGGCTCACCGAACTCCACCTCCGATTTAACCGTATGAGTTTTTTACTGCTTCTTTTCTAGTTCACCGTATATGTCAATGATTGTTGACTATTGTTTTCAAAATGGCAAATCGTTCTGAATCGGATATGCCTACCATACTACTCATTTCTGCTGTTCATATGGTTGCTCACATAGTGCAGCAATTATCCACTTTGTATTTATTTATACCATGCTACTAAGTTTAAAATGATGGGGCCCTCTGGGCCTTAAATATACAATTTATTTATTTCCTGTAATGAGGCAACTGTTCTTTGTAACGTCATGTCAGATATTTCTAAAGCCATCTTATAATTAATGCCTTGAAGATACGTCAGGCCTAATCGTTCGGATTCCCTTGTTCCGCAATTTCTTTATAACAGACTAAAATGGCTGAGAAGGCACCTGCGTGATTTCTCCACTAGTTCTTTATCCGTACATGTCAGAATCCCCGAAATGTTCAAAATGGTCTCATACATCTCAAGAGGGAATCACTTGGCATCGTGATTAGAACCCTACCAAATCCATCGCTAATATATTCCGTCTTTGGTCCTCCTCTAAGCGTTGTCACTAAATGACTTCTTTAGTAACTGACGACAACATATTCATTCTCGATGAAAGTGAAAAGGTGGAAATGTTTAGTGCAATCTGCAAACACTGTACTACTTATTCCGATCCAATTACCACTTGCCGTCTGCTTTCGGATAGAACACTCAATAAAATCGTGGTCTCTTCAGGTGTAATTCAGAAACTCATGAATTTTTTAAAATCCCCACTACTCTGGCATGGACGGTATCCCCAACTCTATTATAAAACAGGCATCAAACCTTCCCAGTTTATTTAATCATCTCTTCTCAGTTTATAGTTCGAGCGGATTTTCCCCGAAACATTGAAGATCGGTTTTTCAACTTTTCCATTTTCCAAGCCAGGATCATGATCTGATGTTGGGACCTATCAGGGAGCGCATGAACCCCGACCCTATCAAAACTTCTTGAAAGATTATTTACAATGCAATTCTTAATTTCTGTTTAGCCAATCAGCTTTTGAGCCCTACTCAGCATGGATTTATTTTTTGTATATTGTATATTTTGAAGGGTTACATGCATTGCCCTTGATGACCCTATTAATGTTAAGTTATCGTTGCATGTGTACAGTCAATATAAAATGGTGTACATTTAAAAATGTTTGAGTCAAAGCATAACATTACTTCAAATGCGTTTTCACAGCCATAGGCGAAACATTGTGGAAGAAAGGTAGAGCCCGAAAGATTTTAAAAGGCTGGTTTAAAGTAATCATGTTGTGACTGTCGTCTTTTGTCAAATATAATGCCATCAAGCCTTCTTTTAAAATCAGTAATGCTGTCAGAGGTAACCGTCTCGCTTGGTAACGAGTTCCAAGGTCGTACCACTCGTTGGCTGAAACAAAACTTTCTGAGGTTCAATCGCATTCGTTCGCTATTAACTTTGTAAGGATGACCACGCAGATGAGTTGTGCAGGCAAAGTCGTAGAACGCCTCCGATCTCAAGGAGGAATCATTGCCCCGGATAATCCGGAATGTCCAGAGCAGGCTACACCGTAAGTGCCTGTAGGAAAATGGAAATAAGTCAAGCTTTTTCAATCTGTCTTGGTACGGTAAAGTCTTAAGACCGTCAACCATCTTCGTTGCTCTCCGTTGCACCTGTTCGAGGAGGTTAACATCTTTCTTCATCCACGGTATCCAGGCTGGTATTCCGTAATCTAAATGCGGTCTCACGAAGACGCCCTAGACTTTTCCGAAGAGATCAGGGGGGAATATTTTAAACGCACGTCTGATCCAATGTAGTGTACATGTTGCCTTCTGGACGGATTCGTAGCTGAAAGATCGTGCGAAACTTGTAAATTAGCCCTTCTTAATCCTCTCACTTCTCTTCGTACTGAACACAAGTCAGTGCTAACTATCAAATTTGACCATAGTAAATCCTTTGACAAGGTTCCACAAAGACTTATTTTCGTAAAATTTCATGCAATCTGCATGAAATTACCCAACATAGGAGCTGGGCCTAAATTACTTGACCACCTCATTGAGATTGTATTTTTTCAAAATTTGCGCAATTATGCAGCTTCATATCACGTGACTTTTTTCTTCCGGAAATGAACCAAAGACTTTATCAAACGTTCGTTCTTCCTGTCCACGAATGCTGTTGTCCTTTCTTTGATCTAATGAATATCTGCCACCGCAGCAAAATTTAAAATTTTAAAAGAGTTTTTACTCTAAAATTCTTCCCCCGTGCCGGATCCATGATTTCTTCTACTGCGTGATAACAATTAGGGAACATTGAGTTTTTATCGGTTGGAAGACACGAAGCTGGCCTTTGCTTTCTGTTTTGCATTATCTATAGCCATAATCTTCCACGTATTGCCACTCTCACCCTAGAAGATCGGTCATACTTTACGCATAATTACTCCATGGTTTACACATCCTCTTTGCTCTACGCCTTATTAATCGCTCTTTTTTGTATCCAAGTATACCTTCCTTTGAAACATTCTATCCCTAAACGGTAGGTCGCTGCATAAATTACCCTTATTCAGTTTGTAGTCACGCAAGCACCTTACCCAGAAAGAATATTTGTCTGACTTACAAGATTGGCAAATAGATCGTTACATCCGCCAAGGTCGATTTTCCCGTGGCCTCATTTGCAGCTCTGAAGACCTGCATAAACATCTACTGAGAAAAATCAAGTGTCAGTGAGAAAAACGCAAATGTTTGAAGGTAGTTACCAGTGAGTCTGTTGATATTAATTCACTGGAGTTTCTAAATGCCACGAAAAGTGTAGTGTACAAAGACGAACCTCGTGGCAACCGTGTCCATATATTGATCAAACTTAAAATTTAGAAGACGACCTCACCGATTTAGGGAAGCTCATAAAACAAAATAATGATTTCATGAAAGAAATTACCAGTGTTAGAGCAAAAAAGAAAAGTGCAAAAAGCAAAATTTCAAGGTAATCCCATCTTAGAAGCATCTCAATTTATTGGTTGCGGTTCAGTACATGCCGACTTGGATAACAGTAAGATCAGGACAACGGCAATGGCACCTCATCTAAAGGCAGTCCCGACTGAAGTCCCAACTTCTGTCAGACATCCTAGCTGTTCTATTGATCACTTAGTTGAAAGTGAAGAAACAAACCCATGGCAAAGTGAAATAGGGAAACACTATAAATAACTATTAATTAAAAAACAACTCCAATGTATCCCTTAGGTCATGTAGAGGAAAATAAGGTCAATAATATAATAAAGGATCCTCTTGAACGACAGAATTGCTTTATATTTCCTGGTTTATCAGAGTCGCATGCTTCTTTCTTGAAGGAAAGTACTTCCGATGGCCTTTATATGTTTCAGCGTCTGCTGAACGATCTGCTATACTCGAACGAGAATGCAACCGTTTGTTTAGCCTTCAGGATAGGAAAAATGCTAAGTGAAAAGTCAGAAAATATGCCACTATGTCCTACACAAATTGACTTACACAGCAAAGAAGAGAATGCTTAGCTACTTTCTAGGGTACCCAACCTCCAAACGTTTATAAGGAAGTTTTTCAGCTGGAATACGCAACAGCGAAACGTCGTAAATGTCGCGAATTAGTGATGGAACTGAAGAAAAGACTTGCAGTTGGAGAGAAGAATCTGATTATTTTCAGGGGACGAGTGATCTAAAAGAATGCGGTATTTCGCTGGAACCAGCCAATGCTCATGAGAGCAGCGGCAAAGTAATATGAACAAACTTGAGACAAACTTAACTTCACATTGCTGAAAATAACCAACTAAAATGAATGTGTACCAAAGCATAGAGTCTATTTTGGAAGCCCGACGAACTAAGAACACAAGTGGCCAATATGTCTCCTGAACCTGTAGCAATAACAAAAACATGGCTATCGCAGAAAATCAGTGATTGTGAAGTAGCCTTATCCGGATACCAAGTATGTAGGAGAGACCAGATAAACCACCATGGTGGAGGAGTTGCCATGTATGTAAAGAGCAACTTAACTGCGTGTGAGAGAACTGAGAATATAACCGAAAAATAAAGACTATTCGGTTTTGTATAAAGTTTCGGTGGTCACAGTCCCTTGAAGCCGTGACTTTCTACCGACCACTGAGGACAGACACAGCCGTAGATACTTATTTTCTAGAGGAGATCGGCAGTTGACCTGATTTTGTTCTCATCGGTGAATTCAATGCATCCAGCATTCGATGGAACGATCTGCAGGCCAAGTGCTCAAAGTAGGCTTTCGAGCCCCGTCTACTTTAGGCGACACCTGAAGTGCTTCAAAAACAAAATGTCCTTGTTCGTACCAGAGCAGGTGGAGGCCAACAGGCTAGATCTCGTTTTCACCAAAGATCCTGACATTATAGACGAGGTATACTGCCTACCTCCACTTGGTCGCAGTGATCATAAATATTTCCAGGGGACTACGGTTTATATTCTGTCCCACCTGCGAAAAATGAAACAATACCCAATATATGGCAAGGAGACTTTTGCCAAATGAGAACTGAGGCATCGGCACTAGACTAGGATCTTCTCTTCTCCGGGAACATACATAAAGACAAGAGTTTATTTAATGGGCAATTGTTTCCTCTAATGAAGTGCTAATGTCCGATATCAACGTCTATGATATAAAACCAACCTCAGTGGCTAAACGAGACGTAAAACAGAAATAAACAAGCAAGGAAGGCGCTGGAAGAAGTATTGCGGAGCAAATGAATCTGCAGCCTTTCAAGCATACCCAGTTCCAAGGAACAATGTTAAGTGTTTGGTTTTTTAAAGACGGCGTAATTTAGAGCGTGATTTGCTCTGCTGAGCAGTTGAAAATATAAAACTGCTCTACAGCTACTTAAGAAGAGAACGCGTACCCAGAACTCGATTCCCTTTATGACGAACGATGTTTGTTTTGAAATATGGGAAGTAAAAACAAATCTGAGCATTTTTCGCAGTTCTTTCAGTCGGTTTTCACCAGAGAAGCTGTTTTCATTCCATCTAGCTACGAGACCATGAAAGTACCAAATATTCAGGATATTCTGTTTTGAAAAGAGGTGACTGTTGAAGAGCTAAACAACTGGAAGGCATGTAAATCGCCTTGTCCGGATGACATTCCAGCTAATCTGCTCTTCAAACTTGCTCAAGAGCTGATAAAACAACTATAAATTCTGTGCCAGAAATGAAAGGCTGCTGGAATTCTTCCCACAGAGTGGAAAGCAACCCATATAACACAAGTTCAAAAAAGTGGTAGTCATGCAATTGTGACCAGCTACAGGCCAGTCAGTCTGCCATCCATCTGCTACAAGATTATGGAGAAAAATATCAAAAATGAGTTTATGATTTATTTTGAAACCCACAAACTCCTATCCAATGCACAATATGGCTTTTGTAGGGTAAACTGCTTTATACGGAGCAAAGCTGGACAAAAGCACTCGGCGTAAAAGATATGGTGCATGTGGTCTACATTGATTTCCAGAAGGTCTTTGATAGTTTTCCACGACAGCGTCTTCTGTACAAGCTGAGAATGATGGGAATTGTAGGCAAACTTTTTTTGGGATCGAGAATTTCCTCATTGGCCGTTCCCAAGATATCTGTGTAGGAGAGACCGACCAAGGCACACAGACATAGACATTGGTGTCCCACACGATTCGGTTCTCGGACCGACTCTGTTTCTCCCGTTCATGAATGATTGCGTACAGGAATCGAACTGTGAGCGTGCCACGTTTGCGGATGATATAAAAATATTGAAAGTCATCTGAAGTGGTGCCGACGAAACCGAGTTCCACGAAAATCTTCATCGACTGTATGCATGATCCTGCAGACGGCTCCTGTCCTTTAACTCGTTTAAATGTACTCTACTGCGTCTGGGAAATCGAAATCCGGTACCTTATGCACGATTGTACTATCTGAACGAAATGCCACTCCAAGAAGCAGGGAGCGAGAAAGCTGTAGGCATTTTGATTACAGACAACCTAAGGCCTCCTACGCAAGGTCGTAAGGCAGCTAACGCCGCAAATTCAATGCTGTTTTTGTTTTTATAAAATCTTCGGTACGTTTGTGAGGCCACGTCTTGGATACGTGATTAAGGCCTGGAGGTCTTGGATGTAGCAGGATTACAACCAGTTCAAAAGGGTACAGCGGCGAGTCACTAAATTAGTACGTGTTCAATGTGCACAACCAAATGAGATCTGCCTGAATAATATAAATCTCTATCCTCTGAGTTGTAGGTAATTTTGCGGGACTTGATTAAAACTTTCCGTATCGAGCGTGGCTTGGACTGCGCCCTCCTGGGTGATGACTTCATCCAAATTACAACCACAACTAATCACTGGGGGAATCCCTTCAAACTACGTGCGCTTCAAGGAAGATTGGATGTGAGTAAGTATTTTTTATAGAGTAATGAAGTGGAAACGTGGACTAACCTACCCAAGGTGACTGTTAGGTTTCAATCGATGGAGACATTTAAACATCGGCTTGACATACATATGCTGCAGCACCACGTGGGCTATGTGACTACCTAAACTTGCGACACCAGTGGACTACATATGTGCCCTGTCCACATTCACTTGAGCACAATTTATTTACATTGCTTCTTATTCTAGAGATTTTTATGTGAAAAAAAGGGAGTTAAGAGGCGTAAGCATATTTTTCCTAAAATAAACTGAACTGACTGAAGTAAGTTTGACATTTTAATAAACTAAAATACAGCCCGCAGAAACGAAAAGCATCCACTTTCAGTGATGGGGAGACGCTCTTCGTTCTCTTTGCTAAAATTCTCATCTTTCACACTCACTTGTGCCCTCTTTTTAATATCCTTTTACATTGACTGTCGTTTTGTTCACTTTGGCGCGTGTTCTAAGTTGCGCCTTGTTCCAGGCGCAATATGCCCTCCAAATTTTCAAATTTATCGATTCCTCACATTTTTCCTTGTGAACTCCAGCTTAATTCTCCTTACATCGGATGTGCTCGGCTTCCTTATTTTCGATATTTTTGTTTATAATCGATGGAACTTAGCTGAAAGAGTGAAATATCTTTTAATGTGCTCATGGATCCCCGGACTTCTTTGTCTTGTATACTACTATATCAAATTTGCCAACTCCAAAACCGAGGCAGACATCTACGCCACCTACATTTCGGGTTCTAGTGCCTTTGTTGCTGCAGTTTTAGTAGTGGTCAAACAACTTTCAAGTGAATCAATGGGCGGCCGCTATTCACTGCTTCTTCACCATTATTCTGCTCTTACCTATCTTGCCGTTGTCCTTACTCTTTCCTTAGTTGAGGTTATTCCTCCAATCTCTTGTTTATATTCATTGTTGGGCTTCTTAGTCGGATGGACTTATTTGCGTTTTGCACAGAAACATACTGACGGTAAAAGGGGCGATTTCCGCACATCATTCGCTTTCGTCAGGTATGTTTGTTGACATATTTTATTTCCCTTACCTGATTTTAATGTGATTATGTGTCGTTTGTCCTATATATTTTGCAAACTGAAATAATTATGCTAATGTTTAATCATATTATCGTTCGCACACACCTGAATATTCACATCCCATCTGCAGCAAAATTGTCAAATACCGGGTGCCTTGATGTGGCAAAACTACGACAAACCAACAGCGGCGAGGTACCGAACACCGTTACCCGGTCTAGCTTTACGAATCCAGTTGGAGAAGCTGGCAGATACTAAATGTCTCCGAAGTCATCAATAACCGAGGCAGTTGAGAGCATTCTAAAATTTACCTTGTGCCCCAACAGCAGCTGCATCAATTCAAAAATCTCACACCTAGAGGCAGTATCTCCAACGAAAATATCTCCTGTCAGTTGCGGAAAATTCGGAAAATGAAAAATTCGGTACTTTAAAACTACCTCGTTGCGTAATTTGAGACCACTGGACAGGATGAGGTCGAGATCGTACCCCGAATTAATGCTGCCTGTAGGGTTTTCACAATCCTTAAAAGTACCTACCGGCCTACCGCGCTATTTCTACCACCAAAACATCCCTAAATAATCGGGCTATGTCGGACCAGCCCACGTGTACCGTTATGAATGCTGGACTATTCGCGTACAATACTCGTGTTAAATGCATAGGATGAACACAATTTATATTACTTGCCTGTGCCAATGACAGGAAGAGATCAAACTTGAGCTGCTTGCCACACACAATGCTGAATCCGGATCATACACTGATTGGAGTTATTTACCAATGACTAGGACGACGATCCTGGAGGGGAATAAGGGGAGTTGTTCTAACTACATTCATGGTGGTTTGGGCCGCACGTTTAGTCTAGCGATTTTCGTGCGAAAGATATGGTTGGTCGCGGCGCAAGGAGGGCCTCAAGAACTTCACCCATTTTGCTTTGGTCAGAATGCATATCGCTAGAGGGTTGCCGCAGGTCACGACTTGTCAGGACCTAAAATTACCTACATTAGGATCTGCCATACCTAACAAAACCAATACACGACGGCTTTTTGTTTCCCCAGTTGTAGGCCTCTTATTCATTAATGTAAACAAAAATTATTTGGGATTGGAATTTGTTGTGCATAGTGTGCTTATTTATTTACAGCGAAGACGACGCCCATAACAAATTGTAGTTCAATTTTTGTCCGTTTTCTGTGGACTCTTGAGCTATCTGACCTGCAAGTTCTAAGGGCAGGTGAGGTCAAGGTTAGTACTAACCGCGTCTCCCAACCTTTCGAGTTGTGACACCAACACAGTCTTAGATCAGAACCAGGAATCAGGAAACATGACATCCGGGCCCATCTCGCGTCCAGGCCAATGCAGTGCAATACCAGTCCGCGATCAGGGTAAGCGCAGTGGACGGTTTGGGTTCCCGGTGGACTGTACAGCAAGCGAAGATATGATCGCAGGGGCGGTTTCAGACCATGAATTTCTCGCACTGTCAGTCAAATTCCTTCAGGATGGGCCTATCCTTGAAGTACAGGAGTTGTCCCAACTCAGCATAGAAAATGTATCTTTAAGAAATTCCGTATGTGAGTAGCTAAGCCTTCTGAATGCTCTCGTGCCACTTTCAGAAGCCTCAATGAAGTCTGGCAAGGGCCGTACGCAGTTGGCTTATTCTTACCCTAGCGCTTTTAAAGATAGTTGGACCAAATGCAATCCAATCTTTCCACAGATTTACAAGTTTTGTCTTATACCGTAGTCGGGCAAATACTTCCGACTACGAAACCCAAGACGATTGGTTTCTTTCTGGAAGGGGATACTTTTTGACCGAATACAGTTCTCCAAATAGACCCTACAACACCAGAAAGTCGTCAGTGTAATCTTATTTGTTGGATAAATAAACTTCAACAGTGGGTGGTTGGCCGGTGCATGTTGAAGACGGTCTACTGCATGTTAGACTAGACGTTGTGAGAAAACGCAGCCTTGCCTTACGTAGGAATTAACAGCTAATGAATCGCTTTCCTCGAAAAGTCGTTGGCCTTTTATAGGGCCATCGAGGCTGGCTCCCACAACCATTATTTTATAACTTCTTGAACATCCGCCTATGGGGAAAATGTCCGAGATCTCGAACAAAATAGCCTTTTTGTGCCAATATATCATGTCTTCTCCGAAGTTCCCCCTAAGGATCTTCCTTGGTTGGAGTAACTTTCTACCGGAAAATTGACGGAGTTTTTTTGGATTCAACCAAAAAACATTTTGAGTAAATACCGTGATGTTCTACAAAATAAAACAGCCGTGGTGTACGAGTTTTTCATTTATCCAGTCTCCAGGTGCATGCGATCAGAAATAATTAAAGGCCCAAATACTGTAGTAGGAGCCAAGGGAATTGATACCTTTATTTTGTAATCAGAGTAGTCCCAGTTACTCGAGTGAGATAGCCCAGGCGAAACAGATGAAAGAATCGTAATGGATGAATTCCTTAGAATGGGCTTTATTTACCTTACAATTGACTTATTGGAACTAAAACGAAAGTAGTAAACAAGATGTAAATTAGACAGGCCAAAGAGTTAGCATGAAACTTACATCCTATCAAAATATCGGAGCAGAAACCGTATATCATATATTAGTGGCTTATAAAGGTTGTTTCACTTTTTCCACTAATCCAAGTCTAGTACCCAAACTCGAACGCCCCAACTTTTCATTTGTTGGTCCGTTTTCACCTTTCCTAACCTAGACCGTTTCGTATCCAACTTTGCAATTTTGCATACCCTGACCGAACCTATCACCAAATATTTGACCGTTTATACTTTTTTGCATCCATTGAAGATCCATTCTGCACTTTATCCACTTTAGATTTTTCCCTCCGTTCGTCCAACCAGTTTTGGCCATTCCGGTTAACTTGATCTATGCCGTTGTTGTCGCTTTTGGGTTGTGTCCAAAAGTGGGACAACAGTACGAAATAATTTCTGCCTCCACTTTCGCTTCGGCTGACATTGCCAGAGCTGGTTTTTCATCAAAAGATCACTACAAGTAAGAAACAACAGTTTTGTGGCATATAATTGCTTTATAAATCACAGTTCCTCTTTGCCTGCTTCCTTCCTCGGCTGTTCCGCTCTGCTGAATAATTGTTCTGTCTTTTCATGCTTGACATTCAACTATATATAACTGACTCTTAAAAGTGCACGTCAACTTGTGACATTTCTCTTTTCTCTTTCGCTCAAGTGCTTGGGATTAAATTTACTTTTGACTGGATAATGCAGGAAGTTGTAGCCCTACAGCTATTGATAGGTCGCGGTTAGCTTGATGAATAGTTCGTTTTATGAGCCGATATTGATTTGAAGAGCGTTTATTTCATAAAATGCGAAGATATCCACTGACTGTGCGCTGCTCTTCTCAATATTATCGTCTGTGGGTCTACGAAAATCTCGGGATCTCAACCTCTTCCGGCGTAAAATTACCTCCACACGAATTCGAATTCTTCCACTCTTTTCATGACAAGTTGTTACCTGCAATTCCAAACGCTATGAAATTCAAAGTGTGCACAACAGGTACAATCTCCTTTTACTCGTTATTGTGTCAGCTATCACTGGAGCACTGCTTACTGGGTTCGATTTTTCACAACAAGTTGTACTAAACTGGCACCTTCCCTTGTATCTAAGACTGGGTTTTCAAAAATCGTGGCCGCTTTATTGTACTGAGGCCTCACTGGTCGGACACCTTGTTCCATATCGGTAATACAGACCCTGTTTGTCGGAGACGCATAGAAAGACCCCTAAAACGGGTCACGCGGTAGATGCGCTGGACTCACACGGGGCCGGATAAGGGCACAGCAGGTGTTATTGTGGATCCGCTCGCATAAAAATGGGTGAGGGTGTGGTGGCACGGCTAGGCGCAGCCTTACGTCGCACCAGCTACCTGCACCCGACCCCGCCTTCGGTCTTCTTGACTTGATATTGACCCCGTGCTCAAGTGGATGAGGAAAGAGAACGTGAAAGTCAACCATCGCTATAAACTACTTCACTCGCAAGTCATCGTTCGTGCGCTCACCCTGCTGTGAGGCACACGGTGGACATAGTCAGAATCGACAGTCGTGTAGAAAGGCTTTGCGTGAGGCTGTCACACAACCAAGAATCAGTCGCTATTCAAAGGAATGTTACGCTTTCTGGAAGAAATATCGAAGTGGGACTATGTTGGCATGTCAAAGATCCGAAACGAAGAAATTTCGCTTTAATTTGACATTCGTATTCTCATGGAGCGCTGTGGACAGAACTTAGTCTCTCGCTTACAGTACTATCGCATAAAATGTTAACCGAAATTCGGAAACTTGCCTTTGATCTAAAAAGATTACTCAATTAGGGTTGATATATAAAGTGTCCTACATCAGAATCCCAAAATATTTCAGTCACGTCAGGATGTCGGCTGTTAAAAAAAGCTACTTTCTGGTCACCTGCAAACATTCAACTGTAAATATGACTACATAAGCAGTATGCATGTTTATCGTTGATTTTCGGTGACCTTAGAAATTGAATTATAGTTTATGGAACGCACACACATATTCTTTCGTCTGCTCATTTGGTAGAGTATTATGTCTTCGAATTTTGAACTGAATAAAGGGGTATTTTTCGGTTTTAAAACAATTGCTAATAATGTGATTTTTTAAGCTTTTGGAATTTTCATACATAAAGTATCGCATCTGTTCATTTATTAATGCTGATCTTAAAGTGTACCTGTTCCACATTCACCGCCCTGTATGACGTCTTTCTAATGACACATAGAAACATATGATTTTCCTCATGTGGAAGATGTACGGCTTGTAGTTTTAAAACACCGAATGCAACTGTGACAGCAGGTTGAGTGCAAAATTATTCGAGAATCGAAAAACGTTTGTAATATCGAAAGCTACTCTTTCTGCAAGCCTGAACTTCAAAGAAAACGCAATTATCTACCAGATGAGTACACGAATACATATTTTCTATAAAACCTATTCGAATTTCCAAGGTAATCGAAAATCAACGTGAAAAGTTCACACTAGCTACGTAGTCATTTTTACAGTTTAGTTTTTGCAGGCGACTAGAAAATAGCTCTTTCAAAAGCCGGCATCCGGACGTGGCGAAAATATTTGGCGATTCTGCTGCAGGATAATTTATATAACAACCCTATTCAAGTAATATTTTCAAATCGAAAGCACGTTTCAGAATTTCTGTTAACGTTTCATGAGTTAGCACATCTACTGTACTTATTTCACTGCTATGGTAGCATCTTAGAGCGTTATCTGAATACAAAACAGCAGACATATTTTTAAACGCTGAACACTGTCGTTAAGCGCGAGCGATTTCTCAGCAGAGAATTCGGCCACTGTTGTCAATAAAGTATAGCGATGATTTTCTTCAGAAACATTCTTGACATTATACTGCTCTCGGCTGAGTTTTTCTCTGAAATATTCAAAACTCCTTCCACTCTCTGGCAGATTTTAAGGCCACTTTTATCCGGCTTTGCCGCCCGGTGTAACGTTGTTTTTAGGTTCATTTAAAAATTTGATTTTTCATTGTCTTTGAGCTCACAACTGCTCTCAAGTTGACCTTTCAGAAACTTGCCTTTTTATAAAGTCATTCATACTACGCAAACTAACAATTTGAGTCCGGACAACACCACCCCATTTTACTATAAATGTACACATTTAACGTGTAGGCAGATCGCTCTGGAGAGTCTGAACGCAAGACTCTCTCAGAAGGCGCCCGCATCGGAGCCGTTAGAAGCCTGGCCGACGCTAGACGAAGATGCTGCTCCTGGTCAGCCTGGAAGCGGTGGTCTCGGATCGGCTCAGCCTCTGCCATTACCACCGGTCTCCACTATCAGTGTCAGCTCGCCGCAGTCAGAATGTGTGGTGGACGCGGAAGGGGGGCGAGAGGAAACCCGAGATCAGTCAGCATTCCGAGTCTGATCGACAGCGCCAAATGAAGGAACTACCAACTGTGTTTCTCTCTGCCGTCCCCGGCATCCACTGCTCCATAAATGCGCACTGCCTCCAGCCTATAACTGAATCCCTATCGACATTCCAAATAATTTCTGTCTAATCCTTCGTTTGACAGAGCATCAATAATCTCCCACACTCTTGTCTATTATTCAACCCTTTCCGATGCGGCTTAGCCGAATTAACCGCTCTTCGGGAGTTCTGAGTTGGATTGATGTAAAGAAATGACAGCTGTCCTTTTTCGTTATCATCTTTCCTCCTAGTTCTGTGTAAGTGCGCAGTCTACGAATGAATGTGAAGGTTCAAGTCCCAGGAAATTGCATGAGAAAAGACGAATTCTGTCCGAGCACAGGGACAGACTTCGTCTTTTCTCAGTGCGCTGTCTAAAATGCACGTTACAGAATAACCGACTCCTTTGTCGACAAAAGGGCGTTTGAAGCATAAACTATGCCATTCATTTTTGGTTAGTCGTTTTGGAGCCGTCCTTGCTTTGAAGGGAGGTCGTAGCCATGGTTTTCGTTGGTTTATCGAGCAAAGAATGATGTTGGCGATGAGGTTAGCACGGCAGCTGCGTTAAAATCATGCTCCCTAAGCCGCGAGTAGAATATAAAAAACAATATACACGAGGAGCATCTTCACATGGCACACAACACGTATTGCGATTCGAAGACCGTCTTACCAGGCTTTTAGATCATTAGTGCATTCGTTTCACGCTCGTGTTCGATGATGCAAGTTTTCTCTGAAAATTTCAAACCGTCAGGACAGTTATTATCCAACTATTTATTCGAAATACCGGTTGGATCCTTATCACTGAGATCCAACGATCTTTTTTGCAGGATAGTAGCCCGTAGCACGCTTATAACAGGAGTTTCCTTACGGGGACTTTTGCTTGTGACAATCTTAGAATCGTCAACAAACAAAACGTCATTTGCTCAATAGTAAAAATGTCAGAACTCGGACTGGTAAATCTTTGGGTCTTGAATTAATTCCTGTTAGCTTTCTTAGGCAAACGGCATAACTTCACCCTATATGGATGTATAGATTTACGATAGCTGTACGCCGTGAGTAGCAGCTAGCATCTTAGCCATGATAGGACACTAGTTCGCATCTGAAAAAATTATAGGTGAATTTTTAGGTTTGCGGATATTTCCTCTACTCTGGACGGAGAACGGACCACCCCAACATTTTTGAATTTGAAAGCAATCCGTTCGGGCGTACAGTCAGATATTTTTGCCCTCCCACGAGCGCCTTAAGTGGTGTATCAGTTTGCTCAGTTTGATGCTTACTGCTTTCAAAAAATTGCTCAGCTTTAATCTGCATAATCGAAAAGTCATTAGTCGTCTAGGCCGTAGAACAAAGTTCCTCTTAAATTTACGTCTGACAGGCACCAAACCCGTTATGAGACACTGGAGTTTTGGTGGGACTGGCCACTCATCTAAATTTACACATCATTTAATGACGAGGCCACGTCAGCGGCTCAAGCACACACATTTAGTCCGAGCCCATGTTTTTATTACGGAAGCAGTCGTTTACAAATCGGGCGGTAAAGTTTGCGAATTAAGTTAGACGATGAAAGTTTCGTGCCTCTTGCTACTTCACGACTCACACCAAGGCCTGAAGGAGCCGAAAATAACATCAA
Source organism: Schistocephalus solidus (assembly GCA_017591395.1). Lineage (NCBI taxonomy): Eukaryota > Metazoa > Platyhelminthes > Cestoda > Diphyllobothriidea > Diphyllobothriidae > Schistocephalus > Schistocephalus solidus. Next base: position 36,135 of record WEDG01009393.1, on the reverse strand, counting down.
TAACCGAAACTTGAAAATAGACTTGCGGAGGACCTGCAGTTTTTCGTGTTTATCTTTATCACAGTGGGAGAATAGTCAAAAGTCTAGGTCGGGGTTTTTGTTCAGGAAGTTGCTCTTAGCCTTTGGTGGGTTCCTTCTGGTGGGAAAATGACCATTTAGTGGGCTGTCTCTATCAATGCATTGACTATTAGGATTGTTCCCCAGACCATCTATCGGCGATTTGTCTCCGTTGGCGGGACTCTGAAGGAAGGGTTTTCTGTTGGAACCTACAAAAGCTAAAAGTGGAAGAAATTTCAAATGTCCCCGTGCGTAGAGTTTTCTACTGACACACAACATAAAACAAGCTAGAGGTGAAAATTGTGTTGTGCATTAGGCAAGCTTCAGTCTAGTTCACACGTTGGTGATTGACACACATCTGACTGGAAGACACGAAACACATGCTTATTGTGCTTGCATTTGTAGCTGGCCTGGTGAATTCTGGCCTGGGCTATTACCACGGATGAATTCGCATCATTTTGTGCTTCACAATATTGACCAGTATATGACTGTCAAACTAAATCTCTCTAAGCGTTGACTTTGTGTGATATTACAGTCCTGGAGAAGGAGTTTAACTGGTGAATATCCTTTCTTACGCACGTTATCTAAGAAGTCAGAAAAACTTTTTGGAAAGCGTCAAGTGTTTCATCGAGAATTATGGTTCTCGTTACCCACAAGCCCTGCTGACTGAAACCCGCTACCTACGTTCAGCAGGCGATCTCACGAATCACAATTTAACGGTATATCATGAGTCTGGGGGAGGCGCTGCGATAGCAACTACTTGAATAGGTTTTGTTATAATTTTGTTAAATATGCCTTGAAAGGCTACGCCGCTTGAGCTGAAATCGTTCACGGAGAGTGGCACTAGAACGCGTCCAGATTCCCACAACTTCTCAAAAGTGTAAAACCTGTGCACCGAATCAGCCATTCTTTTCCGTTCACCGAATAATTCAGCGAAATTGAGACGTTTCGTATTACACATGAAGTAGGGCAAACCCATGTACTATTAATTATCTTAAATTTAGTTAATAAGTAATGATGACTCAAATTACGATTGCTATTCGGGCAAAATTTTCGTTATGTTTATCTGTCACCCAGCGTCAGCCCAATTGGTTCTCGAAGGTACTGAGCTCTCTTAGCCAGCTAGTACTCTCTTGTTGATATAGCCCTCGAAGGTACACAGACACCTATGCCAATCTATTTCCGACAATGTCGGTGTAAAATGCGTGGGATGTGGCTGGAATTACATGCAATGATCTCTGTACAAGTGGAGCTTCCAAGTAACACCGTACTTTAAGGCGTACAGCAGGCTTTTGGTGCGTCTTAATGCTTCAGTTTTCCAGACCGTTAGCAACCTTTTCAACTCTTGCGGAGAAATCGATTATCGCCGAACGGCCCCATGCAAAACCTTAACCTTCATTTGGAGTTAATGCTTCTTTTTGAGGTGTGTGCGTAGGTTCGCCAAACCAAATAAGCTTTACAAAGAAGATGAATGGGAGGAAATGGTTTTTAAATTCTAAAAGTGACTTTAAAACGACAATCGTGGAGCGACTAGGAGGGAAATGCGTTGTTCCCCGGACAGGCTGAACATTGATTGATTGGTTTTCCTGACGCATATGTACATGGTTTGCGGGTATAAACACCCCTTGCGCTAAATGCCAGGGGTTTGTTTCAAGGTTAGGGGGATTAGCGTTAGGACACAAAAATAGGTACCCCCATTAAAATTTGGCGCAAGGCCACCTGTATTACGGGCATCCCTAAGCCTGTGTCCAATCCATAATTCTCTTGGCTCAACAAGGCAAATGTTTGCTCTACGCCAAAGGAGTCCACACATGACGTTTCTTCAGGATTCTTCTTATGGGAGAGGAATTTAAAGTAAGTTGCTAATCGGTGAAGACCTGAATAAATGGAAACCTGCCAACTTGTGGGAAGCTGAGAGGCGATTAGGTTCACAAATTTCGAAATTATGTGACTTTGCTTAGTAAAATAAATGCGGGAGTGTGTGTCGGTGTAAACTAAAGACATCATTTGGCACAAACTTTAGACCCCTAGACTGCGCATAATTTGGCTTGACCACTTCGTTCAGGTCATTGAGACTAAGCTTGCTCGAAGGGAAAATTATCGATTAGAAAGTCGTTCTAAGTGTTGCCAATTTTTCCCGAACGATCATTCCCATTTGGAAGCTCGAGCATACACTTTTCCACGTGAAATAGAAGTCAGATGAAGTAAAACAAGGCCCTAACCCGCATCAAGAAGGAGTTGTTCCTTCCGCTTGTTGGCAAAGTAGTTGGTGTGATTGTGGGCCCGGCTGGCCAGCTTGGCGTACAGCCGATCCTCTTCCTCCTTCTCCACAGTCAGGTCTCGTGCACATGGCAGTTTTCCCGGAGAGCTGTGCATGGAAGTGCCGGACCGATGGGCTCCGGCTCGCCCACCCAGCTCTTCTACGCTACCGGTGGATGCCAGAGGCAGTGTAGTCCTTTCAACGGTGAGCGCGGGCAGTATCCAGTCGCCTGTATCTTCGTCATAGCTTTTACCAGGGGTAAAAGGAAAGAGAAGTTTTTCAGCCTTAGATCTGGGGAGACTCACGGCAGTTGACTTTGCACATTAAATAAGCGCAGATCAACGAAACATTCCCTATGACTTGGAACCCTACCAAAATGCATTGACTAAGAAGCTTAGTTAGATGCGAAGGGCCTTTAGTTAAAGGAAAACACAGAAAATGTCCAAGATAACATTGCGTTGTTTAGGAATAACAATTTTTAATAAGCGCGGAAATACCAAAAATAAAACGCAAATGCATGAAGCACGCAGCTCATATCCATGTATACTACCGAATAAATAAAGCAGTAAAGGCATCAAAACGCTCGAAAGCACATTGAAATAATTATCAGCCCACGAATTCTGCAGTGACTAAAAGTATGAGCGTTTTCGGAGCCGGTTGACAGACAAATTTCTTTACGATATCATCCGAATGACACAAAGAACATGTGTGATTTTTGTCCGTTCTACATTTTTATAGATGCGGCGGAATGTAGCGCAAATGTTTTGTTTGATTTCCTAGGCAGATACCTTACAGGAGTGCGAAATTGCATAAGGCCACCTGTCGAGAGGCCAGTTAGTTATTAGGAAATGGGAGTTTACTTGGTAGATGCCATCATAAGCACATAAATTTCTATGTATTAGAAATATATTTGTTCCGTTAAGGTGGTGGCCATCAGCACCCAGTGTTTTGTCAACATCGTTGCTTTTGCGCGAAGACGAGTCCAAAAGCCGAAAAGCACACCAAATTGACCCTCATCGCAATCAGGCCGAATCGATTCTCAGTAGGTTTTGACACAGCTTATGAAACGAGGAAGAGATGCTTACCAATCAAACCGAAGGCATAATGAGCGAATGGAATATTTGTCAAGAATTGCATTCCAACAAAATGCAATAATTTGACGGTCAGACCCTGGCTATCAGGTTGCCAAATGCTCGAATTCCAACCAAATTACCAGTAAACGAGTAAAGATTGAAAAAGCTGTGAGAAATTGCAAGAAAACTTGATGCGGAACCGTCACATTTTCTAACTGCGAGTCGTCTGACAAAGTTTCGGACATATTCATTGAGTCGATAAGGGTTTTCTCCTACTCAACTTTATTTCCTGAATCGTAAGTCACCATGTACAGAAAGCGAGATTGTTGTGAGGATATTCTCAAAAAATTTTAAAAGCAGAGTGAAACGGTCGGAGTAGTATGGTCAATAACACGAAGGTTCCCAAATCAGAAGCCAGGGAAGACGAATTGAATTGGACCAACTTTTACTGAGAGAAAGCGTACAAGAGGCTCTGCTGGCAATTACCGCCAGCTGCCTCTTCAGGCAAGTCCCAGTGTTCGCCGTTGAGATCATTTGACCCCAGCGCATGACTCCTTAGCTGCTTCCAGCAAATCAGTCAAAAAAGTTACAGATTTCCGCAAGTGGTCGGCCACTAACAGTTAAAGTTAGCATTATATCCGACCGGTTCAGCCCCTCGCAGGTGGTTTTCCCACATGCGGGCCGAGCTTTTCTGAGTCAGCATTTCAAGCTTCGGTGCGCAAAGTCTATTACCGTCTGTCTTCTAATGAGAACTTGATCTAGGTGTCACAGAAGGTAGGATACGCCGAGTACCTTAGATGCTGTTTTTGCCGAAGGTTTGGATTAAACACTGATACTTCTAAACTATGCTCAACATACGCTTACCCTTAAGGCGATAGCATTTCAGCTTGATCTTAGAAAAACGGCTTGTTTACAAAAAAGCACTATAGCAGGGGTTGCTTACTGGTCGCACTACGGAACCTACTCGCGCCATTCTGCTTAGGAACTCGATCAAGAGTCTCGTAGGCATCTGCACAGCGACTCATAATATATGCAGCGTATTAAAAACCGAAACCGGCATGTGTTAGAGGATTGTTATAAGTTGTGCCAGCAGCAGCTATACAGTCGTTCATCGACATGCCCCCAAAAATGCAAAGTGGTCTCTTATCTCTCTCTCTCTAACTGTTTCATGCAAACTAACTCCGTCCTCTTTAGCAAACAGCAAGGGTTTCACAGAAAGAAGCATCCATTTTACCTCCAACAGAAATAAAGATATAAGAAGAAATAACGTACAATGCTTGCTTCTTGATTTTATCGATATTTGCGTAATTGCTGTCCCGGCGAATGCACGGCTGCATACGCTCCAATATAGCCTGAAGGAGACTAATGTGGCGACTCTGCTTGCGAATCGCCTCCAGATAATCCTCTCGCTCACGCTCGAATTCGCACTGAAGGTCGCGTATTTCCGTATCCAGGGCCTGATTCTAATCGGAAGCAAAATGAAAATACACGTAAAGAAGTTGAGTTTGGCAAATGCATAGTTTCGGTTATTCCTACACAGGCCTGTACATTTAGGCAACTTTCGAGGGAGTAGCAAAATGGAAAGCAGTCATTGAAAAGTAGTCACGTGAAAGGGTTAAGAGGTGTAACCCATACCAGAACTGGGGAAGGGATTGGAAGAAAGAGAGGGTCCTGGGATAGGTAGTAATGCTTTTGGTTCGTCGCCGTGAAAAAACATGGCAGGATGCGGTACGAACATGCACGGCTTAACTTGGCTTAGGGAAGCTAGCGTTTCGCGCATGGTACATTCATCAACTTAATCTGTTTCTCCTGCCAAAGCACCATCACCCTTATTGTGGATATTCTTGTGAGGGTTAATGTACTTTCTACTTTTAGGACGTCTACAACAGGCTTCGTCGATGTTCTAGGTCTAAACTTGGTCTAAACTGATGTATGACATTAGATTAAGGATTTGGCTGCAGTTACTTATGCACCTGAGCTCACGCCCAGTTAGCTTAGCATGGATCGGCTACTAATGTATTACTGAAAAGAGGAATGGAGCGTGTGGTGGACCCTACACTGATCCAATATATTGGATCCTTAACATAAACTATCTGACTCACTTTGAAATTCCTGCGTGCGATAAAAGTTGAGGCTTGGAAGGCTACAAAATCTGGCGTTTCCCAGAATAACAGTCAAACTAAATGACCTTACTAATATGAGCTTGATCAAGCGAAGTGAGACCAGCGGAGTTCAGCCAACGCCCCCCACCTTTGCTAAAACGAAACCCAACTTCCCAAACGCTGATTTCAGCGCTTCATGGAGCTGCTCCACCGACTTCGTCGTAGGCAAAGTATACTCTACAGAATGTTCTGTTTGAAAGAAGCAGCTTTCAATAATCCAACACCGTATGCGTGTCCCTACTGCAGTCGGCGAGGCTACCAAGTGATACAAAATATTAAAGACACAGCAGGCTCGAGCGTGAGAGCCCATGTCCAATACGGGAATAATGCAAACCAGTGGCATCTGCTTCAGCCCCCGAGGGCTACTGAACTCCCAAAGCAGCCAGCTTTAATGGTAGTTTAAGTGGAGTTTCAGCAGAAAAAGTGTGAATTATGAGTAGGCATCGTGGGGGCAATATGAAAGACTGTAATTATTGCAGTGTTTAGGGTCATTAGGAGACGCTATCTAGGAGATTGGACATAACTGCAAAGAGCATTCGGCATGCAGGACTGCTGACCTTTGAACATATGCTTTTTGCATTCTTTTTATCGACAGTAGAGGAGTATGCAGATCTATCTGCTGCGGTTCAGAAAGGGGCAGTAACCAACTCGATGTCAGTGGTTTTCAAAATAGGGTTCGCGACCGAAGTTTATAAAGATCCCGGCAAATAAGCGAAGTTATTAAAGCTATTTCACGACTAGATTCGATACCTGTGTGACCTCTGTAATCTTCCAAAAGAATCATGTCTACTGCCTACACTGCTGGCCTGGGCGGCACATTGTTCGCAGGGAGGTGGAGCAAACGGAATACAGCGGGAGAATGGTGAACAGAACTGACTAAGCAGAACGATACAGCTATACTATAGCAAACTCGAAGGATGCTATAGCCGGCCCCAGACCAAGGATACCAGAACAACACAGGGCTTATGCAAGAAATAGTAATTGAATATCGAATGACTTGAGCATCTAGCACATGCTACGATGTATGGTTGGAGCGGTGTAGATAAAGTTCAGTAAAACAAACAGTACAATTAAAAAGGGTGAATAGTTAGATAACGGCAAGATAGTTTGGCACCTTGGCACAATACCACAGGGAGTAAGTTAAAGTTTCTTCAACAGAAAAGTCAACATTGAAACCTCCATGCATGACCGGAATCATAGTGTAGCTTTATGTAGGCTCATTTGGCGCGCAGTCGATACGCTAGGGCCAATGCGCAGGATTGTTGCAAGCCTGTAGCATTTATTGGTAAAAATGGCCTGGCATTTTCCCTCACCTTTGGCTGACGCTGAGGTTTTGGGGCAAATTGGTTTAATTGGACGAAACATTTTGTCTAGTTCAACTGAGCATGTCGGAGGCAGGATGCTTCGAAACGTCAGATCCATCAGGAACAATATTTAGCTATGTAACTGCATGATTCGTGTAGAGGGTACAATGGATACAGCACCAATGCACATATGCCGTCTCAAAACATTGTGAGCGCATCGGCTATCAAAATAGCCACGTCGAGTCTCTGTTGGCAGGACGAGACGGAAGACACCACAATAAAAGATTTATTCTCTACATAAGCTTGGGATTCTATTTTAGGCGGTAGTGGCTGCGGGCGAGGTCAGGAAGTGTGCTAAATGTGCCAAGTAATGCATGAGACAAAAAGGCTATGAGATTGGACACTTTGAGGTGCAGGTTCAGGACTCTTTTGTTCAAATGGCGTGCTGCATGATACGAGGTAAGGTAAGCTGTGGTTTTTTAAATGCGCGTGTCATCATGCCACGATCGATTAGGCTGCAAATTCTGTCCAGCTGAAAACCTTCGCTGCAAAAATGGATAGCATCGATGTTACAGGGTGTTGAGAAGAAATGATAAGTGGCACCAAAAGGGTGGTGGAAAAGTGAGTTTTGAAAGACCTAACTACCTTAAGGGCCATAGTCGCCTATATGCCATTAAACAGGTAGAAAAATTTAGCGCTTATGTTCCCACTATTTATTAATTTCCAGCCCGTACGATCATTCTAAGTGGGTAGTTAAACGGAAATTAATTTCATCAAAATTATGATACCTTTTGCCTCTCCTTGTTTAGCAACCTATTCTTGTGCCTCAGCTCGTCTTGAATGCTTTCGTAGATGCCCACCATAATACCATCATCCTCGAGGTTTTTGTTGGCCTCGGCAAGCAGGCGCTTGCGTTCCTCAGCGTGTCGCTTCCGCTTTGAGTGACGCTCTTTGAAATCTTTGTTGTTGGCCTGCTCTCCACCGACCATATCTTCCTCCAAGAGGTGCAACCTATGAGGAGACAGAAATCAAATTGAGTACGCTAAGATCGACTGGCTAGATGATGCTTACCTCTAGACTACTACAGCTTATGATCGGTCTGTGGGGATAAACTGCATACCTTGTCTATCCACGAACAGTCATTTTCCACAAAGGGATCAGGGGCTCTTTTTTACATCGCCTTGCCACATGTCATGACTAGAAAGCTGACTCGAAGCCTAGACCGTAAAGATGTCAGCATGTGAGTGAATTGCGCACATGCAATGCACACACATGTGACAATAGTGTGCTAATGTGATAATGAGCCAAAATCTTGGGGCAAAAGAGCGTCCAAACTGTTTGAGAAACGCTCGAAGTGTGGTACATCACAATCAATTCAACCAATCACTGTATGAATCTTTCGGCAGCTAACCAAGCTCGATGTGCGCGGTTCAATCAGCAGAACCACTGGTGGGAAGTCAGATCAAACGCGATCATAAGCAAACCAACGCCAAATGAGAACACGGAAGGGTACGAACGGATATTGGACACGGACACAGACGGAGAGCGAACCCGGGCGAACGCAAACGCACGAGATCCATATTGGACTTGAACACAAACGCGGGTGAATACGGGTCGAGCATGAACGCTGATGACGAGGACCGTCAAAAAGACTGCGGTAGACGCATCAACACTAACCTAGCAACCACATACTACACACATTTGTGGATAGGTGCAAACAGAAGATAAGGGTCAGAGACACGGACTCGGAAAAAAAATATGGGAGCTGCAAACGAAAGCTATGGCCGTTCTCGTACTAATACTGCTTTACTCTCCTACCACTTTGATGGGCAAGAGTACTCGCTCTCGTGGCAATAATCACGTCAGTTCGACGGGGTGGCAACTCGGATCCAGCTCACAGCGCCTGGGCCTCCGTGACATACACCTCATCATATACAACCTGGCCACAACCTATATTTGGTCAGGATTTTGTACAACAATAAAAAGGGCGGCGGTCCAGACCCCAGCTCTCAGAGCCTGGGTCTGCGTTCTACTACACCTATCATATCAAACCTGGTCATAGCCTACACTTGACCATGAACCGTGCATATTATCTGTCTCACCTGTCCACACTGCCCACGGACAGTCATCAGTCCCAAGGCGCATTCAGCTTTATGTACATCCATGAAAATATGCGATAAAGGTTGCAGTAGAGAGACCTCCTAGGCATACATCGTCTAAGGTGTCCGTACATGGCCCTAAGCGAAGCATGAACCTATTCCACAACACGCGCATACATGTCTCTACTGAAACACCATTCCCATACCTTAAATAAATTACACGATCTCCTGCCACGTGGCGATAGAGCAGGCGAAATTTCACATGCCGGAAAGAGTATACTTAAGTTTAAAAAGGAAGCATGCCGTTTGGTATATCATAATAGATGAGTTGGGGACCAGGTTGTGTATTGTACAGATAAGTGGGTTATTTAGCTTTGTTAGCCCCTGCGCCAGCGCTCGACTTCGGTCCTCTTGACATAGTTTTCCTGTCGGAGCATAGTGAGAGAGATAAGAGAGAGAGTGAATATATCCCCACGGTACCTCGACGCATTCATCCCTATCATAAACTTGACACGCCTGAATCTATTACGATGCAACCAACTGACGAGATAACCCAATATTTTTCAGGACTGAGGGTCAGGCTCAATGACTCATTCTTAATGTGGTCTTCATGGCACGCTCATCCATGTGAGATTTCAGCCACCCCAGTAAAGTCAAGTAAAAGTTGTGGAGATTAGGTCATGTGACAGGCATACACAAGCGGTTTAGCCTTGTCAGCCACTGTGCTCAATTCCACAACACTCGCTGGTCAATAAACTTGGAGCGTCGAGGATCGATCCTCGGGTGGGGCACCACCTCGGGTGTTATGGCGGGCACAGACGGCCGAGTTATTTCAAATTGCTCAAGTGCTCGGTATCGTATAAAATCTTCCTGATTTTGAAGCATGATGAGCCTGATAAGGAGGATGGAATGAATAGTGCATAAACTTCCCTCGACAAAAGTAAGTTCACATGAAAGTCAGAAATGTTTGCATATGAAAATGCTGAACACCATTGTTTTCGAAAGACGCACTATTTTTGTTGCTTGTGCCTCATCGACGCCCTGGCAGCCTTCGTTGAAGATGCATAGCGGATCAGGCTACGGGGCTTTAACGTTAAAGTACCTGTAACGAAGGTTAATTAAATCTCAGCTCATAAACATTTTTATTCTATCGGTCTGTCGATGAAACCCAGAGTCCACCGTGCCGGGTGATCTTGTGCTGAATTTCAGGCAATTCAGGGTTAAAATTTGGGTTAGGATGAGGGAAAAGGTACTCTTCCTGGAATTCAGCCTGCGACCGAGTGTAATACAGGGGTTCCTTTTTCCGTGCATAACCAACACTTTCATTTGCATACTAATATACAGCATCGATTTCAAAAAAACCAATTACTGTTTCAGCTAAGAGGTTTTTCAAAACAATCGGGCAAACAAGCTATTACCAAAAAGAAAAGTCAGTTTTACCTTCGCAGCAAATCTTCTTTGGTCATCTTATCGTATTCTCCGGATATACCATCGAGAGGAGTTGTCACGCCGGACAGACTAGTAGTGGCCAGATGAACTGCAAACTGCGGGCGCATCGGTTTGTAGACCTCGTCAAGCATCCGCTGACTTTCACCAATGCGGTAAGTCTTGGCCGATAAGCCACCATCTCTGGCAGCTGACATTGCTGCATCGGACTCTCCATCTGAAAAACAAATTTCGAAGTAATTTGTATTAAGTGGTTTTTAGAGTCACCGAGGAGGTGGCTGACTACCCGATTCAAGTCTCACAGCTGAATTTTCCAAAGGAACAAAAATTAATGAGGCAAGGTGGTTCGACAAGTAAGATAACGAGAAACGAAGCCTGATGTTTGGTGCGTTTCCAAAGATAAGTATAAGATTAAACTTCTTAAACTCAAATAGACACAATAGCCCGCCTACTTATGTATACGTTAAGTTTCAATTAAAAATGTGGCTTTTTTAAACAACCGCTTCCGAGCATCTATTACTAAGTGCACACGTTACGGCTGACCTTACTTTAAGGGCAGTACAAACAAATGATATTTTTGTTCCACTGAATAACCTGGATAACAACAGCCTCTGCTGGTCGTTTTTGGACCTGAAAGCTACCTATCGAAGACTGAGCTTATTTTATAGTTATCCAGATCCCAACACAAATAACTGCCATGTGACATTGGTCTATCGGAGGTTGTTTCCTATCATACCTGTAATTTAGACCCATTAAATGCCACGGTACCCGACTCCGGGGACTAGAAATACTTGGAACATCTTTTAAAACAGTTTAATTTAAAAGTAAAACTCGAAGAAATGTAGAAAATTCTGATAACTGTGAACACAATGCATAACAGAACAGTTTGGGGAGGAGCTGGCCTGCACCCTTACGACTGCCGACATGCAGGTTGTCCAGCCGCAATGTGGGAAGAGTGTCGTATTCAGACGGGCGACGGTTCGGGAGGATGGGGCTGTCCGAAAGCACCAGTGAGTCACTGGCTTCAGTAGTTTCGACTGCAGCAGAGGTCAAGTGGAACTTTTTGTCCGTCGCTAGTAAGATACAAACAGGCTAAAAGAGAAGCTATCTGGACACACCAAATTTCCTTCAAGGTTATGAAGTTATTTTGGGTTAAAGATCCCTTGACATATAATTACACCAGACTATGTGATGCGCTGATATAAAAAGTTATATAAGGTTATATAAGGTTATAAATAGTTATAAAGTTATATAAATTTATTTTGAGCTCTTGCGAATCAGTATTGCTTCAGGGTCTGTACTCCGAGGTGGACAACGGTCTTTGAGGGCAAAGAGCAGGAAAGCAAAACCTGGAAATTATTGTGTCCACAGTTTTTTTGTATGGCTGCTGATCAACATTTATTATTGGAAAAAAGGGCATAGTTAGCCGCTGTTGAACTTACATTCAGTGGGTGCTCGTGCTCTGTTGTCGAGCACCTGCAGCTTTGATTCATAGAGTTCACGAAGTCGTTGGAGATCTTCCTGCAACTTGGCGGAATTGGCAGCCTCAGCGGCATACAGTGCCTCCTTTTCGCGTAACTTACTTTCATATTCCTTGAAAAAAATGAGGGCGTTTGACAAATTAACTAAGAGGTAAAGTTCTCATAAAAGCATAAACTCTTTAGAAAGTTCAGTCCAGCTAAGGTCGCTGTGATCCGCAGTGATTTACTAAAAACGATTGAGAAGACAGGGCGTTGCTCAGTCCTACAAACTTTCACCTCAAACATTCGAAAAAAGGAAGAAAAACTTTATTAAGTGGATCAACGTCACGTTGCACTAAACTCCTGGCTTGAAAGGCCGCCAACTGAGGGATAACTCGGCCATCTCAGGACGGAGAGCCAGGCTGCGATGGCTCCTTTTTATTGTGACCTTTGTGGAACTCCCAATCAGTTGGGATCTGAGGCGAAAACGTTTAGATTCCGTAAAATTTAGTGCACACGCAGCCGGACTCTTTATCTGTCAGTCGCCGCACACGAGTCCCTCTGATCGTACAGAATTAATCCTGCCACCGGGCCCAGGAGGGTGGGAAGGAGTGAGTGTGGCAGATACTGCGCAAGTCCGCTATCAATATAACCTAATTCACTAGCCAGTAACCGTCCTATGCCAACTTTGTCGTGAGAGTACGGTGGACATCGTCGTTCGTGGCGGTCGAACTGACAAATGGTTTTTCTCCTAAGTCTCTTAATTTTACGACAGCAGAGTATGTAAAAATAGCAACTGGATCGAAATTGAACTAAACACTTTCTATCTTAGGACCGTTGGTAGGGTCAATTTCAGTGAAAAATTAACGGGACTTAAGTCAGGATCACTTTATTGTAGATAACCGATAAAGCACTGCTTGCATGGGTAAGGCCTTCAGCAAGCACGTTTTCATTCAAAGCTGCACTGAACTATGATTCCTTCAGCCTATCTCTTCAACAAGGCAGACTTTGTTACTCTTAGCATTTCTGTAGCAGCATGAGTGCTTTTCGGGCTTGGTAAACAGAGAGTGATTCAAAAAGGCTATTCGGTTATCGAGAAAAATAGGGTAGACTACTATTGGCCTTAAGGGCGCGATGACCACATGTGTGGTACTCAGGCAAAACACCAACTCACACGTATTATGATTTATGATAATAAAAAGTCATCCTCCACGAGGAATGCAACGCGGTTCAGCAAACATGGAGGCAGTAGAAACTAAACTCGGTGGAGAACCAGAGATCGAAATGATGACAAATTTGACAGAAGCTAGATTTTTCGAAGATAAACCTCCATTTCTTTGCATAAATTAGTGTTCTTTAGGTTGCCTTCAAATAAAGGTGCATTCCAAAATATTTGCTAGATTAATAGCCCTATGTATTTGTCTATAATCCAAAAGGAACATTACGTTTTAGTAAACTTACCGTCTTCAGAGCCTCTTTTTCTCTATTGATAACCTCCAAGTCTTTGGCATAAGAGTGTGTCGACTGGAGCCGTCCAACAAGTTCGGGCCCAGTCGGTGGCGGAATGACCGCCTTGCCTTCAAGCATGCTCTTTAACCGCGCTATTTCCTCCTTGTACTGACGTAAAAGTGCATCTTTGGGGTCCTCGTTAATAACAGGCTTGTTCTTGATATTCTTGGCTCGGTTGGCATAACGTAGTGTGCTGAGAGACTCCTCATAGTTATTGTCCGCTGGAGAGAGGCAGGCAATCATGAGAGTCTTCGTATTTCCTCCAAGCGAGTCCTAAAATTATGGTCGCCATAATGCGCGGAAATTTGTATAGAATACTTGCTGAAATAAGAATTTTTTACCAATAGGTGTTACGCGTTCGTAGGCAGCTGCTTGTTAAAAGTGCTGGAAAAAGGGATGCGAGTTAACTTCATGCCGTGGAAATAACGAAAATATATGTATATATGGCTTTTCGCATGCCAGTTCCAGTTTTTGGACGTTGAGAGGTGAAGTACGATCGTATATATCAGAAAATTTAAACTGCGCCTGCATGTATTATACCAGAGAAATGCACGCATCTGTTTTATGCTCACGGACTCAGATAATAGAAGAACAGACATCAATTATCCCGGAAATTTAATGTTATGATAGCAAATTCCTTAAAGTATAGACTAGTTGAATTTATTCAATGAAGCTAAAATTCAAAGCGTTCGAATCGAATAGCAAAGACAGTGATAATTGCAAATTCGTTTATACCAGCTAGACCTCGTCCTGGCTTTATCAAAAACAAAAAATGTAATTCTCATGCATAGCGTACAGGATATTCAAAAACAGAAAAAGGACGGAGTACCTGCAGAAGACGTGTCAGCTTGCTATCCCTGTAAGGGACATGCTTGGTATTTGCGTCTACTAGGGCCGAGATAACGTTACCGAGGGCGGATAGACTGAGGTTAATTTTGGTAGCCTCCTTCAGTCTGTCACCCACGGCACCAGTTTTTGATTGACGTTCGGAACCGGCCAAGTCAACGAGATTTAGTTTTCCGGCACGAAGCATCTCCCTCCCCGTGTCGGCGTCGTTGCAGATCATTTCGAGGTAGATGGTGAAAATTGAGTGTGACCGACTACTGTCAGCATTCATCAGAGTTGATCCCGTGGCACGGTTACGCCAACCCTGATCCATTATTACCTAAAGCAACGGAGAAGTGGCATTGCAGGCGATTGATTTATTTGAAGATGGCAACCTACCAGCGTAGACTTGTGCTATGGCTTATATAAGAGGTAGAACCAACAAATGTTTTTCGTATAAAAGAGAAATTTCTCAAGGTGGCTGAAAACGCTGGCGTCCGGACAAAATCCAAGCCTGCATCTGTGTAATGCAAGATGGGTGGTAAATATGGGTCTTATGGGTGAGGAAAATGCTAACTAGTACGAAAATGAACAAGTAAAAATAAGGAAAGACGTAAATATGAAGAAGGTTGTTAAGTACGCTAATTTAGCTTATGAAGGCAAAATTTTAAAAAAACGGTTCAAAGTAGCAAATGTGTCGCAAAATATCCACTAAATCGTTAGAGACCGTTTAACGACTAATTTGCGAAGTTTTAAGGACGCGACAGTGATTATTATTAACATTATTCCTAATTATTGATCATAAGTTAATTACTTATTAATTAATTTATTTACTGATACATGGAATAATCGAATATATAAGAAAACGGTTAATGAAACTATGACCTTAACTCTAACCCCTACCTACGAAACCAAACCATAAACGAGAAACCAAACCGTCAACGTAATGTAAACTAATCCATATCCTCCGTAACTCCAACCCCCGCTCAACACAACGTCAACCGCAACTGCTAACGCCCCTGCCTTCACCCCTAAAACCAAACCTAAGTCCATAGCCCAGTCTAAGAAACTGGCCCTGGAAAGAAACCACACCACCTTTTCCTGTTTACTGTTAAATGATTTTTTTCACGAACACAAACGTGCCTACCGAAAACAATCTCAATAGTAACGTTAAAATGAATTGACCAATTGCGGCAGCGTTGTCCACCCTCACCAACTTTCTTAGTAAAAAGTGGAATACGAGGGGATACTATCGGCATTTTAATATCACACAATAATGCACTTAACGATCACAGTAATTCCTTTATATCTACCCGAGGAAGATGGAGGCCTCAGGAAAATCGAGGCCTGCAAGTCTTATAGATTTCGCATAGGTAATCCACAGACTGCACTTAATATTATTTCTACTAATGACGATGGGTAGCCGTAGAATAAGCGGGGCGGTGGAGAGGGGACGATCAGTAAAAAGCCTTGTCAGAAAAAGATGCTCGAGGATCTCGAAATTTAGTGATTGATAAACAACTATGGTCCCAAAGAGTATTAAAATTTGATAAACTTGACTATAGGCAAACAACACTTACTATTTGCAGATGAAAGTTGTTCACATTGAAAGCTACGACACACATAATATGGCATCGTACACAGGTAAGGCTTCGTCTGTGTACTGAGATTCGAGAAAGCGAACTGGAATTCATGATAGACGGGATTACTACTTGGCCACGTAATACGTTCGTGTACCAGAGGCTCAAGCGCTTGGGATTGGCACACTGTATGCATACCTCATCGGGCCCATGATACAAAAAGACTGAGAATGAATAAAATGATTCGTCGGTTGGCCCCCTCTCGATGTGCCCAATAGACAATGCCAGGAAAGGTACGGACGTCCGAACCATTTGCTCAGATTTAAGTCTCCTGCTGTTCTTTAGTCTAGTGATAAGCCTGATGAGCGGACTAGAATGTTCGCCAAATGAGTTATCGAGGAGGCCCCTGTGACCCCAACAACTATGCGGCAGGCCGAAAACATTGCAAGATTGCGTTCCACAGGGGCTAACTGGAACTTTGAGCTTAATCGGTATCCGGAATCCCTCAGATTCAGCAACAGATTCAGCAACCTAAACTGGTTCAGCTAGGCGTATAAAATAAAAATTGACAAATTGATGCGATAAATTATTTCTTAATTGTTGCAGAAGCCAGGTCAAGTAGGCCGGGGTGAATAAGAGACCCTAAAAAGACAATCGACGACGTAGAATTGGACATCCTTGAAGTAGGAACCGACTCGACGTTAGTCGCAAAATATCTGGTCGCGGACAACCGGACGTTGAAAGTTATTATGCTGCAAGCAATGAATCATCCACGCAGCTCTATAACCACTAACTATCAAAAGCATAAAAAGATAAGCCAGCTCAGATAATTGTTCATAATCAAAACTTCTGCCTTTTTCACTGCATACGGCTCTGATGCGCGAAGGTTTTGATATGGGGAAGCGGTTAAAGGCCTGACGTGCCATTATGCTCGCCGTGACATCGCATTTCTTCTTGAGGCGCCAACAGTTATTTTGGCAATTTCTCCCCACTTTGTCTCATGTACAGGCGGGAAGTTGAATATGGAGAAAGTGGATAGCTTTTGTCGCTTTGGCGGAATCATTTGATCACTCGTAATTCGAGAAATAAAAGACTGCTATACTTATGAAAGCACATATGTAGTTACGTCAAAAGCCATATGGCCGAATTTTGGATGCGAAGCTAAGACCCCCTTGAACATCGTAGTCACTATGACTACTCGACTTGGTACAGACGCACAAACAGAGTCCGACTTTGTAATATCTATTTGTGAGAGTTATGAAAGAATTGTTACCACCACGTTACCATGCGTATATTTGCAATCAAGCATCTTTCATCCCGTTTAGTACAAGCAGGAGCCAAGGTATTATAATGCGAAATGCAGGGAGATAGCTACAGATGGTCACATTTGTAAAAATTTAGGGACAGCGTTCGAAATTTACGCTAAACCGCCGGAAGCATATTCCAGGCGTCATTTGTCAGCTTCAGACCTCGCAGTGCGTCGAAACCATGGACCAATGAGGAAATTTATTTCAAACATTATTCTCGTAACTATGGTAGCACAAGAACAGCAACACAAGGCTGTACTTATGCGGTTGTCATACAACATGACCCTCCTTGGTTAAATATGATAAGACGTGCTCGTTTCGCATTTGTAAATAGTTATTGAAGGTGCAAGATGCTTTGGTAGTTCACCATCTATGCTAAAACCCGCCAATAATCTAAAGGGAATGCAGTTTCACAGACCGAAAAATAAACATTGCTACAACAACAATATATCTTACATTTCACACATTTTTCCTATACTCCACAGGCCTTTGAAGAATCTGGGAAGAAAATACTTCGGAGTTATAAAAGCGTAAATGTACGCAATAGAAGTGATCTTTACTATGACATATGCTAATTGTATTTCTCCAAATAAAGCTGGTTTTGGTTAAACACAAGCTGCTAAGAGCGGTTCTATCCGGAATCCTGCAGTGGCCGAAAGTAGGAGCTTCGAAGTCGTTGATAAGGTAAAGTAATATGCTCGTGAGCTAGATGCAATAATTTACTGAATGTTGTTTGGTTGAATGTCAAGAAGCAATGAGAAAGGGTAAGGGCATGTCTGAATTAGAGTGCCTGAGAATGGCACAGAGGTAAGGAGAAAGGGTATCGACCCACTGGGTGGGGTTCTGGTAAAATGCAAAAGGAATATGCGGCCCGGACTACTTCATTGCAGATTTGTCGAATCACTATGAGTTAGTTGAAATAAAAGATTAAGATCGCAACCTGATAGAGTATATGAAAACATCTTTTGGCCCAACACCATTGATAAAAAGAACCAACCGTGACTAAAATGCAGATATGAACAAGACTCCTCGGGCCTAATCGAAAAGGTGACTAGTTTCTTATCACTAGGTAAGAGGGACCAAATTTTGGATTGAAAACCCGTTGATTCCTGACATGATAAGAGCCTTCAGCTCAGACAATATTCAGCTTCAGCAATCCATATAATTAGCAGCCCAAGATTTGAGCTTAGGGAAGTGCATATTTCCTGGGTGGTGAGCTCCCCTATAGTGCTGGTCCTTTTAAATAGGCAATCGACTTGACGTTCGTTTCCCAACATCGCAGTATTTGTGAAAGGGATCTTTTACAAGGGTTCGGTTTTGGCGGTAAGTATGAATTTTATGGCCATTATACAGGAAACTAGAATTGGACTAGCCCACCCAAGTAATAAGTGTGGCCAGACGCATTATTCCAGGTAAGATAAATATTCCCGTGTCCAAACCTTGAATCTAAACCTGACCTTAACATAACATCAATCCTGATCATAACCCTACCCTAAACGCTAACACTTTCATTAACAGTAACCCTAAAGTTAACCCAACTCTATCCTTAAACCGAAACCTACTTTATCTGGAAGCTGGCGCAAAGCCACCTGTATCGCGGGCGGTTCCTACGTCCATGTCCTGTTAAGGGGACCATATAATTAATCCTTACTAACTATTTGTACCACAAGTCACCAGTTACTATGTAACCATAAGACGTTCTTAGACAGATTGTTAATAATTTTAAAATTGAATGTAGCTTACAGATAAACCTGTAAGATATGGAAGTTCATCATTATGGGCAACCTGCATATGCTGTACTCCAGGACCGGAAATCCATCAAAACTCGCTTCCAGTCATGAAATAACAGGCTGCCAAATGAAGAAATAACACATATTTCTCATGAATAAGAGTCACGCTACAATGATAGTTATGGTGGTCTCACCTACGCGACATTCGAGTCGACCATACAGCAATTCGCTATATGCGGGGTATGGACCAGATTGTTTGTGGCACACAGATGGGTTGTTTACATTTTTCAGCCACTGCGCGCGAACTCTTTGTCATCGTGATATTTTCTTGCCATCGGAGCAAGGTGGGTGAGAGAAGATAAAATTCGAAGGGAACTGGCCAAAGCCTTCTCACGGTGAACTAATTTACGCGCGAGCTACTGGCACTGCATATTCTCCAGGGGCATGTGGTTGACGTCAGAAATTAATGCAAACACTTGGAGAAATTCTTCAAAAATCATAGACGTGTTCCATGCAAAAGTTGACATGAATAGTTTAACTGAAACCTGACAGCGTAATATTCAGTCTGCCCACAGGCAGTCAGTAGTATATAAATACTGTCCATTCAAAGTGTATATTTCGCCAAATCTAGCCACTTCCGAAGAATCCTGAAACCTCTGTCGAAGACTCAGTGCAGCAAAAACGAGGAAAAGGCTTCAAATTCTAAATGACGAGAAGATGGTATTATACGACGTTATTTCTCTATTCACGTTTATTCCCCTATAAGTAGAGAACACCTATACAAAGCCAGATCCTACAGGCCAAAAATACCAAAAGATCTGCAGACTTAATATTTTAACTCCTCTATCTTAGTGTAGAAACCAAAAGTTTGGTGGGTAGTACCATACATTGCAAACTTATCTGAGGCAGTTGCCTATCACTTGCAAACATTGGGTATCGACATCGTGTATAGAGCTGAGACAACAATTATGCGTTTCTTCATGAGGCCAAAGACCCCCGGTTGTGAGTCGAAAAGGCGAATGTAATCTAGCAGGTCCAATGCAGTTTTGGTGAGTGAAATACGCTGTAGAGACCAGTAAAAGATTTCAGACCTGCATGAGTGAGTGGTGCGAAGAATGGATGAACTCTCTATGGTGACAGAATATTGAACAGTTTCTAGACACGCCTTCGTTTTCCAGGTAGCTGAAATCCAGGAACGCAAGAACATCCAACCAATCAAGGAGACGCTCGAAACCTGATAAACCCCAAATACCCCACTCAACCACTGTGACTGCCGGCAGGTTGATATGCTTTACGGGCGCAGTTCAATAAGCAGGACCACGGGCGGGAAGTCAGATCAGACATGGGGGGCATGGACGGATATCTGAAGCAATCCCACGAGACCACCTATAGAGTGCGAATGCAGGCGGATGCGAAAACACTTCAGGAATGAACGGCCGTGATTGGGATCACCAGTCCGACGGCACAAGAAGCGTCAACAATATCGTGACAACCATCGCTCATACAGTTGCAGTCAAGTGTGAACACGGTATGAAGGCGAAGTACGTGGAGCGCAGACAACGGATACGGACAATGCGAACGAGAGCAATGACCGTTGACATCCCGACGCCTTTTCCCGGCGAGGGAAAGAGAAGGGCCTCCGTCCTCATGACCTCCATCCTCGTCGACCTCGCGCTTTAATGCGCACAGGTGACCTTGAAGTCAGTGGCATGCGAGCACGCAAGACGGCCAATACAGACTCTGAAGCGACTTACGTAACCTACCGCCGTCGATGGAGGATCCTTTGCTTTCGAAGCGTCAAGAAAATAAAATTGTTGGTCCTACGACAGCCTCACCTTCTTAATTATTTTCGAGGATACGCATTTTCACTTAAATAAGCACAATATATGAATAACTGGAGTGGCTTGCATCCCGAGATGTTATAATGCAATGCAAACGTTCATCGGGAAATCGAGTTGTACTCGTAAATTTTCAATTTGGTGACCCTCAAAAAAACAAGATACGGGATAGGCCTGTCCCGTTGTACGTTGGGGCACACTCTTGAGCCCAGCAAGGAGCCGTTCAGCGTCTGGCACATTATAGGCAGAAAGACATTAGAGAAAAGCACAAGGAAGACTGGGAAGGCCATTTCTAGCTTATTCATCTTGATCAGCCAGCTATACAAAACTCAGTTGGAACAAAAACTGACGCTCAAACACACGAACTCTTAGTTAGACGTAAGGACGATGGACTTCTATCGTAGAGATCTAGAGTCTCAAGATGATATGAATTGCCCGCGAGGTCTATAAAGTGAGCTCAAAAGGACAGCAGAACATAAGTATTCTTTATCCAGGACGGTGAACGCCACAAATGCACAGTTCATATTACCAAACTCAACCAACAAAACAAAGGGCCATAGTTCAATTGTAGAGTGCAACATTAAGTAGCCAGAGGTCGCGGGTGCAAATCGCGGGTGATCCACACCTTGGATTGGGTTTGATAGCCTGACGATGGCTACTAAGACCGAAATGACAATTCCAGTCTCCTCAGCCTTTTTGTGTTGCATCTTATTAACATATATATAAAGCCGCTATGTGATTGCCTGCGGTGTGTTTAAAGAGAGCTGCAAGGCAGAGCAGAACATAAGTGTTCATTCACCAGATCGGTGAACACCGCACATGCATTGTTCATATTCCCAAAACCAACCGACGAAACAAGGGGCCCGTCGTTCAATTGTAGAGCACAAAGTTAAGGGACCAGAGGTCGCGGGTTCGAATATCGGGCGATCCACACCTTGGGTTGGGTTTGAAAGACTGACGACGGCTATTTAGACAAAAATGGCGATTTCGGTCTCCTCAGTCTTTGTCTGTTGCATCTTATCAACATAGATCTCTGGTCGCTTTGCGATTGCACGTGGCGCCTATAAAGTTAGCTGCAAGGCACAGCAGAATGTAAGTGTTCACTCACCAGATCAGTGAATACCACATATGCAAAGTTCATATTCCCAAACTCAATCGAAAAAAACAACGGACCCGTGGCTCAATGGTAGAGGTTTACACACAATGACTTAATGTCACGGGTTTGAATCTCTGGTGATACACAGCTGGGATTCCGTATGAGGGGCTGTTGACTGCTAATAAGTCTAAACTAGACATTCCGGTCTCCTCAGTCACTGTCGGTTCCATTTTATCTACATCTATCGCAGGTCGCTATGCGATTGCCCGCGAGGGCTATAAAGTGATCTCTAAAGCACAGCAGAACATAAGTGTTTCTTAACCAGATCAGTGAATTCCACGCAGGCATATTTCATATTTCCAAACGCAACCGACAAAAAAACCGGCCCGTGGCTATATAATATGATGTTACACTAACTGACCAAAGGACACGGGTTTGAACCTCGGGTGTTCCACAACAGGCTAACGGTGTCTACTAAGACCTAAATGGCCTTTCCGGTCACCTCAATCTTTGTCTGTTCCAACTTATCAATATATATCTTAAGTCGATTTGCGAATGCCCGCAAGGTATCTCAAGTGAGCTCTCAAGCAACAACAGATTAAAAGTTTTCGTTATCCAGATCGGTGAATACCAAACCTGCATAGTTCATATTCCCAAAGGCAACCAACAAATCAAAGGACCCGTGGCTCAATGCAGCTTGATACACTCAAGGACCAAATGTCGCGGGTTCAAATTTCTGGTGATACATCCCTGTGATTTGGTATGACAGGCTGACGACGGCCAATAAGCCGGAAATTGCAATTCCGGTGTCCTCAGTCATTGTCAGTTCCACCTTATCAAAATACACCTCAAGTTGCTATGCAACTGCCCACGACGGTTCAAAAGTGAGCTGCGAGGTACAACAGAAAATATGTGTTACTTAAGCAGATCGGTGAAAAATAAACATGCATTGTTAATATTCCCGAACGCAGACAAAAAAAAAAACAACGGACCCATGGGTCAATGGTAGATTGATACAATGGCCAAAGTTCGCGTGTTTGAATCACTTGTGATCCACACCTGGGATTGGGTTTGACAGGCTGACGACGGCTATTTAGACAAAATGGTGATTCCGGTCTTCTCAGTCTTTGTCTGTTGCATCGTAGCAACATAGATCTCAAGTCCCTATGCGATTACCCGCGGTATCGATTAAATGCACTGCAAGGCACAGCAGAATGTAAGTGTTCATTCACCAGATCGGTGAATACCACATATGCAAAGTTCATATTCCCAAACGCAACCGAAAAAACGACGGGCCGTGGCTGAATGATGGTATGTTAAACTAAATGATCAAAAGTCAAGGGTTCTAACCTCGGGTGTTCGGACCCTGTGATTGGGTATAACAGGCTGATGACGACTAATGAGACTGAATTGGCCATTCAGGTCTCCTCAGGATTTGTCGGTTCCACCTTATCAACTTATATCTCAAGTCGCCATGCGACTGCCCACGAGGTCTCTAACGTGAACTCCAAGGCAGAGCAGAAAATAAGTGTTCCTAAACGAGGTCGGTGATACCACAAATGCATAGTTCATATTCCCAAAAAAACCGACAAAATAATGAGCCCGTGGCTCAATGAGAGATTGTTTCACTAAATGACCACCGGAGGCTGTTCCTAACCTCAGGTGTTCCACACAATAAATTGACAATGACAGGCTGACGACGACGAATGAGATTGAATTGGCCATTCCGGTCTCCTCAGTCTTTGTCAGTTCCACCTTATCAACTTATATCTCAAGTCGCCATGCGACTGCTAGCGTGGTCTCTAACGTGAACTCCAAGGCAGAGCAGAAAATAAGTGTTCCATAACGAGGTCGATGATACCACACATGCATAGTTCATATTCCCAAACAAAACCTACAAAATAATGGGTCCGTGGCTCAATGCGAGATTGTTACACTAAATGACGAACGGTGGCGGTTCCTAATCTCAGGTGGTCCATATATTAAATTGGCAATGACAGGCTGATGACGACGAATAAGACTGAATTGGCCATTCGGGCCTCCTCAGTCTTTCTCGGTTCCACCTTATCAACATTTATCTCAAGTCGCTATGCAACTGCTCGCGAGGTCTCTAAAGTGAACTCTTAGGCAGAGCAGAAAATAAGTGTTCCTTAACCAGGTTGGTGAACACCACACATGCATAGTTCATATTCCCAAACAACGTCGAGAAAATAATTGGCCCGTGGCTCAATGCGAGATTGTTACATTAAATGACGTACGGTGGCAGTTCCTAACCTCAGGTGTTACACACATTAAATTTGGAAATGACAGGCTGACGACGACGAATAAGACTGAATTGGCCATTCCGGTCTCCTCAGTCTTTGTCGGTTCCACCTTATCAACATATATTTCAAGTCTCTATGCAACTGCCCGCGGGGTCTTTAAAGAGAGCTGCAAGGCAAAGCGGCACATAAATGTTCATTAACCATATCGGTGAACACCACACATGCATAGTTCATATTCCCAAACAAAACCAGCAAAATAAGGGACCATGGCGCAATCATAGAGCGTTACACTCAACGATCAAAGGTCGCGTGTTCGGAGCGCGGGTGAGCAACAACTGTGATTGGGTATGACAGTCTGACGACGATGACTAAGACTGAATTGGCCAATCCGATATCCTCAGTCTTTGTCGGTTCCATCTTATCAACATATATCTACAGACGATATGCGACTGTACGCGGCATCTATAAAGTGTGCTCCAAGTCTCAACACCATATATGTGTTCCTTAAGCAGGTCGATGAAAAATACACATGCATTGTTCATATTCCCAAACAAAACCTACAAAATAACGGGATCATGGCCCAATGGTAGATTTTAACACTCAATGACTTCTGGTCGCGTAATCGAATCCATGTCATCTACACTTGGGATTGAGTTTGCGAGTCTGAAGACGGCTACTAATTCTGAAATGCCCATTCCAGTCTCCTCAGTTTTTTTCTGTTCCATCTTATCAACGTATATCTCAAGTTCCTTTTGCGATTGCCCGCGAAGCTCTAAAGTGAGCTCCAAGTCACAACAGAACATAAGTGTTCCTTATCCAGATCAGGGCATCAAGGCACAATGAGACAAACATATAGCGCAGCTTGTTCGCTTAGCGCTGTTCCCGTGGTACAGCGAACTCGTAGCTCAAGGATAGAGCATTTGATTAATGCTGAAGGACAGAAATGTTTGGAGTCAATTACGGTTATTCCTATATGAGTTTTGGCATGGCCGGCTGACGACGTCTTGTAAGAAGGAAGTTGACATCGAAGCCGCTGCCCATGTCAGCTTTTTGAATCGCTGAGAAATGTTAGAAGGGGTGTTCGCACCCAGTGATAGAAAGGGACTGGGCAACCGTTCAAACAACAAGCAAAATTTGGTTTGAATTTCCATGATATGAACACAAACGTCACAGTAGAACAGATCAGATCAATCCGAAATTGTGCATAGACCGATTTTGTGATGCTTAAATCTTTTCTGAAGATGAACTCGGAATGTCCTCTCTGCTTCAAAGTCAGTAAGATATCCGATCATGAGCGAATTAATTTGTGGGTAAGCATCAATACCTTTCAACGTGGCTTGACGATTGCACATGCAGAGAACAAGGATTTAGATGGATATTTTCTCATTGAAATTTAGATCGTCCGTTTAAAATGTAATGTTCTCAAAAACAGCACGTCTTTTTTCCTTGCATAGGAGACCAAACTCGTCTTGAGTGGATTCTTTGAATCCAGTGACAGTAGCGTTAACTGGCTTGGCCTCATAACAGAACATTTTACAAATATTACATTTTGTTGTGGCGTCCCATTCTAGAGCCGGCGCAGTCGGCAACATACTGATAAACAATCAGGTGTTGAGAAGTATTGTAAAGACAGAGCTATAATGACAATTTTCGGCTAATTTCCCTTTAAATTTGCCAGCATTCAACTTTGAGACATGACACCTACCGCACCTTTTCCCGTCTTTGAAACGAAAAAGGTTCGATTATAGCTATCACTAAGAGACCGTCCGTAATGGCAAAAAACGGAGTCCTGAAAACATAACAGAACAGTATATTTCATTTCTTATTCATTTTCAGTATAATGATGCCACTCCTCTACAATTTCTACAGAAATCTGCCGGTCTGATGCCAGACTTTCTTAAGTATAACAGCCCAAAACCAATCAGAAATGCAAATTTTCTTAAAATAGTTCCTATTCTAGAGTAGTGAGCTGGAGTAAAAGGGTTGACGATAATGAACCCATGTTCTCAATTATGCGTCACAATGTAAGAACTGAAGAACTAATATGTGCATAATCAAAAAAAATTACAAACCAAACTTATCAACGACTACAAAATAAGGAACTAAGATGGATTGTCATGAAGTATAGTGAGTATTTCCTTTTCCCAATATTAAAGCTGAAGTATATATTAAAGGTAAAACATAATTTTGCATTGAGGTAAAGCTGTTTTTCTGAGTGGAGTAAACAAAGATTTACCAACTTTCCTAGAACAAAGGTGGATGCAGGTGGGGGTGATCATGACTAAATGCATCTGGATATGCACCTTTTGTTACAAATCTGCATAAAATAACCGCTTATTTGTTCACTTGTTTAGTTGAAAATATTATGTTAAAGCTCATGGGAAAATTACCTACAGTAGATGAAAATTTATATTAATTTCTGGCGAGAATAACACAATAAATAACAATGTATCCATAAAAAAGCGACATAATAAAGCTGAAAACTGAAAAAAAGAGTTTAATTATTTGTATGGTAAACCATTTAATATTGAACGTTCCTCAATAACATTTCCCACGCACGTATGAAATTTCGCACATATACTGACCCAAGTGTGATTAAACTCACGGCTCCCGGTGGGGCCTCGTAGCTCAATTGGCTAGGGCGTTGGCTGTACTAAAGCCTTCCCCTTGCTGGCGTGGGTTCGAATCCCACCGAGGCCACCGAGTTTTTCACAAGTGGGTCAAAGGAATTATCTACTGAATGGCAGTACATAGTGGTTATCCTTTGCATCTCCCTTGCTCGCTTTCAGTTTAAGCTGCATAATTAAGCAATGAGTTCCAACGCAACTGAACTAAAATCTTCGAACATACTAAAATATTTTTCTCAAATTAACCAAAATGCTGATTGCCACGTGTTATAGTAACTTGTCACCGATTATAATTTGATAACTGCCGATTGATACACAGAGACAATGTAAATGATATCTTATTGCACGGGTATGAATAAGTTTCCGAATTGACAGACATTTGAGAAGGGATACAGGTATTGAACCCCACAAAAAGGAAGCTAATTACTTCAAAAACCGAATACCAGTAAAAGCTTTCTATAAAACAAAGTTGCGTTGAGGAAGTAAAATATTCTATCATTTATCGAGCAAAAGATAACTTAATTCAGATCTGAGAACTGTTTTGGAAAAAGCATCAAATTCTCAACAGTTTTAATCCGGACCAGTTTGATAAGTGTATAATTCTAAACTTGAAAAAAGAACATCAAAACACTATAAAAATTTTTAAAGCCAATTATTAACCATCCCTAATTGTCCCAAAATACAGGCCTTTTAGAAACGCTTATTAGCATCTCCTATTAGAAGGTAAAACTGAACGTATACTCAGCGGAGTGTAAATTTTCTCTAAAAACCCTTCCCTGCCAACATGTGGCCGCACAAAGGGGTATAAATAGGTGAGGCCAGACGCGGCCAAAGCCATGCCTACTTTTGAGAAATGTTGGATAAGCGTTTTAGTTGTTCAATCGACCACTTTTACATAAAATACACTGATTGTAAGTAAATAAATAGTACTTTGCCAAGAAAACAAGCGGCCACCAGAGGGCACCAACGTCTATGAAGTAAGGGTACCAAAAATAACCTGGCACTAAAGAAGGCCCGAAAAGCCCCGCGAAGAGCGGAGAGAAGTGTAAACCTCTAGTGGTCAAAGCCACACGAATCGGCAGGGGCGAGAGAACCAAGTATGTACCCCATAAGTTATATATTACTAACTTTAGTTTTAGACATATTCATAGGTTAACTTTAGACTCAAAGGACGATAAAAACACACTGAATAGCCCAAGACCGCCAGGTGCTCGGCCACAAACACCTAAATACAAATAAGGCTTCTTGTCACATGTATATTGTAGGCCTAGGACATACAATGGCACGGAAAATATATTTTTATCGTTGTCCAACAGGCCGGAGCAGCCTGCAACACCATCGTCATTTCAGTTACCACCAGTTATTCTTTATTTCTTAAGGTTGCCTATGTTAATGCAGAAGCCCACCTCCTTGTCAGTTGTGCAATCTCTATGTCAGTAGGTGTATAAAGACGTGGCCGACATGAATACTCATTTCGCGCCCCTAAAGTTAGTCAATTAAAGATCTCCGTGACACCCCCGTCGCCAATGTCAGGCTCACTGCCCTGCATTTACTATTGTGCAAGTTTGAAGCCTATGAAAACTTTATTCATCAGCTAGTTACAGAGGAGGATTCACAGCTGCGGCTTTATGTGTGAATAGTTATCGGACCGTTTTCAGATCAAGCAACTGGAAATCGAAGGTGGGTGAAATGAGGCAGACTTCATCCAAAATCTGCTGACTGTCCTATTAGGGCCACTGATATGTCATAAATTTTGCTGCGCTGGCGGATGCAAGGACAAGCGGCAATTCATGGCATGCCACTGTTCTGAATCCTCAAAGGTAGGTCGACTGTCTGTTTATTGACCGGCACAGAGTCCATTGAGGGAAATTCCCATTTATGTAACTGCAGTATTGATGCAGTACGACAAATGGCCATCAATTGGTTTTATGGGTTAGTGGACCGGTATGACAGGCGATCAAATAGTCGGTGCAACATCCATCAGGTACAAAATTGCTGTTTGAGTTATCGTCTACATTAATTCAGGTACCAGTAGTCCTCACCAATGACTTCTCGTGCACGGAACTATTCCCGCCCAAGGAAATGTAATTACCGTAGCATAAGCGTCCATAGAAATCATACTGTTTGTCTTATGTATTAAAGTGTTATCATAATTTATATTTACAACTATGCACTATAAGCTTCATCCGTTTTCCTCGCATGATGTATGTATTACCAAAAGTTTCTGCTGCAGGAAACATCAATGGGCAGTGAAAGTGATTCCTCTTCTATGATTAGGAAGCTGTATAAATTCCCCTGATTAACGATGGCATGTTTGTACATTTCTTTCAGATATTTCTTTTAAGTGGCAAACACTCAATATACAGTCTTTTCTGAAATTGCAGTCTACTTTCATTTTTCGCGTGAAGTATTTGCTACGTTGTCTATTCTCTTATGCACCTATACGGACTGCTTATCGCTGCAATTTACGCTCGTTAAGGCATGCACGAAGGATATGTTACATTAAAGAGTACTACGATAGTTGAAAGTTTAAAAGGCTGTACTGCAACTATACAATTGAGGGCATAAGAGGTAAGAATGAATGAGTAGGAGGACCACTCATGCGCTTTTTTGAATGGTGTGGCCAAACGACGCGATCGTGTTGAACGCTACAACTAAGCCAAACCAACTGACCTCGGCAAGCCGCACCATCGCGACATCTAACCACTGCGGCAAGGCGACGCCAGATGTGGCTGGTGCCAGCAGGGTTTAGTTGTAGATTTTTGATTACAACCAGCATATAAAAATACTGTAC
Source organism: Schistocephalus solidus (assembly GCA_017591395.1). Lineage (NCBI taxonomy): Eukaryota > Metazoa > Platyhelminthes > Cestoda > Diphyllobothriidea > Diphyllobothriidae > Schistocephalus > Schistocephalus solidus. Next base: position 6,704 of record WEDG01009393.1, on the reverse strand, counting down.
AATATTAAGAACTTTGCGGTCATGAAACCATGGCATGCGACTATAAGCAAAGCTTTTAAATTAAAAACAGAATAAATCGCAGTTTTAAACTTTAAATTTGCTGGATCAATGCAAATTAAGTACACATACACAGAAAAATATTAAGCTCAAGGTGACGCACCCTACAATCGTTCACAGATTTCACTTTATGCATGGATAAACCATTGACGAAAACTCCCCTTTCTGGATGCTCCTTAATGTCACATTTTGTCTTTCCGCCGACTCCAAGGAGATCAAGAATTTCCTCATTGTAAATTTCCAAGTACGATGCATGGATAAGAAATTTTACATCTGAGCTCACGGCAGCAGTTTCGAATACGTGCTCGAAAGATCTATGTTTGCAAGATAAAAATATGCGAAATGTTATTTGGAACAATGATATCAAAAATGAATATAAGTTTTGATACAGAACAAAAAATACTTTGAAAATAATTCCTTGGCCTTACAATAATTTAAATAAAAAATATTGATTTTAAATAAGTTAACTTGTTTAAAAGCAAGCAATTGTTTGAATGACTCATTAGACATATAAGCTAATAAGGATACTTGGGAAAATAAAATGTTCCTGTAATAAAGGGTCAGAAAGTATGAACGGCGAAACTATATAAAGTTGGCTATAGCCGAAATGAAATCGAACCTCGGAATTATTCCCTTATTTGGCGTGGATTCCGGATAGCCTTGCATTGTAAAAGATTTGCCACAACCAGTTTGACCATAGGCAAAAATAGTTCCATTATAACCCTCGGTGACACCCTCTACCAGTGGATACACAATATCAGCATATATGTGTTCTGTAGTCGAGGTTGGTCCGTAAGCTCCATCGAAGAAAAAGTTTTTGGGTATATCATTTTCCCTTGTTGGATGACATATGGAGCATTGGCCCCGACTGCTCTCAATAAATACGACACTTTTACAGTTCAAAGATTTTTCTCTTTCGTCTAGTGGCCGACATCTTACAATAACCTTGATGGCCTCCGCACACATAATTTTATCAAAATACTCTCTCGGTAATCTTCAATGCAGCATTTTATTTTATTCTCAAATAAATAATTTAAGTGAACGCATTACATTCAGATCCAATATACACCCCAATAAAATCGTCACAACTTTTCGTGTGCAAAGGAAGCCTTTTTGAATATCGTTTTTATTATTGTCAAAATCAATTTAGGTCGGTGGTGTATAATAACACCGGTATTTATTAAAAGAATTGATACAGGACGGTTAGCATAGTGAATTTAGTATTTAAACAGGATTATGTATCCACCTCCTAAAATTTTTATCTTTTACAAAGTAAATTGAGTAACAGCTATTCCTTTGGATCGACCCGGAGTTTAGATATGTAAAGTAAGAATATTTAGACTCCGGTCAGTATTCCGACGCACAGACTCCAGAATAATCTAATGTTCCTTTGGGAAGATTTTCAAATACATAAGAGAAAGTCAAATGCAGGAATCTGACTGATACAGACCATTATCAATAGTACTGCCGGTGGAGTTAATCACTATTAAACAGCACGCTGAGATGTGTGCATTGCCTAATTAAAAAAAATAGTTCGACAGATGTTGAACCAATTGTCAAAAACACGGAAAAAATATCACGCAACAGATTCAACACTATAGGATGTTAGTAAAACAAGGAAGGGAACCACCTAAAGGAACAGAAAAATTGGAGGAAACTCAAACAAAGAGAGGAACCGCGAATAAATTTCACAAACGCATCAATCAACTCGGACCCTCGCAAATTTACACTTTGATCCGGAGCACTTCTGATATTGTCTGCTGAAAATTGCTGCGGACTGTTAGCCTACGGTATACTGGGTTAACTGTATTCGCAATGTAATACAATTAACTGCCATTCATGTCATGATGAAAATAGTTGCAGGTTCCGATCCACTTCACTCTTCTTCATAAGGTTTTTAGCGGTAAAATATATACTTCCGTAAGATTCGGGCTGCTCAAAAGGTCTGGACTACAGTACTATAATTAAACAGTAACGTAGATTCACTGGTTGACGATTTCTAACCAAACCTCCAATAGCGCTCTTCTTTAACATCTTTTATACAAACAGAATGCACTCAAGATGAAGCTGGAGTTATTGGATGGATGCATTCATAATTGTTTGAAAACATTACACTTCTATCTAAGTTGCTTAGTATGTCTAGGCGAGTTGGACAAGCGGTGTTCCTCAGAAGTCAGTTCGGGGTCCTTACTCTTCATATGGTAGGAGAAAGACGCTTTTTGTTCAGTTCATTATGTATAATTCAGTATAATTTAGTATATATAAGGGAGATAGGCAGAGCCTTTGAAAACCCTATTTACAGATAGACGCTAGCAAAACAAGCAAATGTTACATGGCGATAGTCGTTTTAGTATATCAATCATTGCTGTCGACTAAATATATGTTCATCAAGTAAAAATGCATCAAGTCTTCTTTTTAAACATTTCAACGCTTTCAGCCTGAACAACTGAGGCTGGCAGCTTGTTCCATTCGTCAATCACCCGTTGGGAAAAGAAGTTGGCCCGCACTTCAAGTTTGGCGTGATTTCTTTTCAGTTTGTATTGGTGACCTCGGAGACTTGTCATGTTTGCCAATTCAAAAAAGTTGGCCATCTGAAGAGCACAATCAACTCCTCTGACCAGTTTGAAGACTAAGATCATATCCCCTCTGTATTGCCTATAAGAGAGAGGAAAAATTTTAAGTCTTTCTAGGCGGCCCTCATAGGGTAGGCATTCCAATCCGCTGACTAGTTTCGTTGCCCTCCGTTGAACTTTCTCCAGCAGAGCGTAGTCATGTTTCGTCCAAGGGCGCCACGCCTGAACGCAATATTCCAACACCGGATGAATGAAACTAAGCTATCGCGTTTGAAGTTCTTACCTGTCACACACAAACCAGTGGTATGAACAACAATAAAAGAGACCCACATTTTCACCAGGAACCAGATGTATTTTCTCATAATCAGAAATATGCATAGTTTAAGAAGCAACGTAGTTCACTTTTACGTTGCCGCATAAGTTTTCAAGAAAATGTTTTATGTTTCCACTGACTAAGACCTCCCAATCCTTTGAGAAAGGCTATTTGCGGCTAAAGTCACTTTATTTAGGGATCAAGGCATTCGCTCTTGAGCTCCCTATTCATGTCCATAAAAGCTAAAATGTCAATTTTTAAAGTATACAGTCATTCGTTTGTGTTAACCAAGTGCAACGTGTGGCCAAAAATGCAACTTTGATTATATGCAGAGAAGTCCCAGAGCAAATGAGTAACTAGCTGCATTTAAGTTTTTGCAGCGTTAAACCACCACCGCAAAAGAGAGTTTGTTTCAGACTCCAATGATAAGCTTTGAGAAGGCATTCCATTATACTTATGTATGGGCCAACTTTCACTGCAGTTTAAATGGATGACTGCACCGGCACTCCACGCCAGCCCACTTGAAGAAATCATTGAACTATAGGGCACACGCATGGCTTCTAACAATGCGACGGGTCTAAGTGAGGTCCCCACGTAATTGCGTTTAATTTACAGAAAAAAACCATGTTTATCCAGTTCGGCTTCGTAAGACAGCTGATCAAGATGTTTTGTTATGTCCATGGCCCTTGTATGAACTCGTTCCTGGAGATGATAGTACTTCTTCAGCCACTGATGCCAGGTCTGCACGGCGTACTCCACTGAGACTTAACAGATGCTCCGTAGGTTTTACTGAACAGGATATCATCGATTTGTGTATACATATGTCACAATGCGAACAGAAAATATGTCACGCATCTAGCTGTCTTTAAACATAGTGAAGACTGTTTAAGCGCGGAGGTCATATAAACACTGAGTTCCGTATGTTTGTCAACAGTTTAAACGGGCTGCTCATCACATGACTGGAAATAATAATCCTTCTCGATAGTCATTCTCTTACTGAGCTGTAGGACTTGATATTTACCGTCGTTAAACCATAGTAGCTAACGATCAGTCCAACTTCTAAGTCAATATATATATATATATATATATATATATATATATATATATATATATATAAAGATAATTAGAGAGTTTTACTCATGAATTTTAAAGCAGGTCACACCGGCCCGTCGTCAAACGCCATGAAAAATGGGGGCTGGGATTATCATACAAGAGCGTTTGGTGGGGACAGAGAGACAGACGTCCGTGGAAGGGAAACAAGAAATGTCTTACGATAAATGTCAGGATATGGGGAGAGGGGTGGTAAATCCCGAGTAGGGTTCACGTGTCAGGGGGGAATACCGCATTCGTGAATTTCCACTTGAACAAACATGGATAAGTCATTGTTGGTTTAAGGTGGGCATGATTCAGAGAGCCATGCACGTAGACATTCGCAGTGTGCATTCAGATTGACGTGGCGGTTGATGCTGGCCGTTCAGGTGTGCCAAGCTTCGAGGAACTCTCGTGCCTGCTTGGTGTAAGTCATGGTAACCACTTCGTTTGTATCCCTATTTTCGCAACACTGTTTCTCTATAAGACTCGATGCTCTGCGTGTATCTCCGGCGCCTGTGGCAGTTTTTTAAAAAGCTGACAGGGTATCCATTGAGCCGGAATAACCAATACAAGTAAGCAAGTACTTTCTTTAGAAGCTTGTCACTTCTACAGTAGCGAAAGGTCAGGTGAAAAAGGAATGGACGCAATAGTTTTTATGGTTCAAGGGATAGCTGCTGAAAACCGCCTCAGGCTCCAGAGCAAAACATAAGGCATCGAGTCTAATGGAGAAAGAGTTTCACGAAAATTCTACTTTCTGCCCTACAGGCAGGTTATTTTTGAAGCGATCGCCAGACAATTAAACCGGTTTACCATCTCCATCGCACACAGGCCGGCGTCCTCCCTGCGCATAGAACAATTGCTAATTAAAGACCCTACACTCAAAGTGCAGCAAACGAATGTCATTTACCGCATTGCATATACAAATAGCTCCAGCGCCTACGTAGGCTATAAGGATTGACAACTTGTTACCCACATAAACTAACATACACTAGCCATCCGCTGATACGATCCCTTGTCTCTCGTGTTTGCACCCGCTGTGGAATGCAATCCTCACTTCAATCCAGGCGAAACCGAAGTGGTCACAATGGCTAACACCAAGCAGGCACGAGAATTCCTCAAAGCTTGGCATAACGGCACAACCAGCATCAACCGCCACGTCGATCTAGATGAACATTACGAAGGTCAACGTGTGGTGTTCACTGATCTGCTTAATAAATTTGTATGTACCGGTATGTCCTGGAGCTCACATAACAGCTCTCGCAGGCAGTCGCTCAGCGACAAGTAGCATATGCTGGTAGCATATTTTGATATATAACGGGGAAATAATTTCTGAAATTATTAAGTGCAGGACATGGAGTCAGGTGATTCGGACATGACTTTTTAGGGTCAGACCCAAAATTTCAATGAACATTTTGGTCGAAGACAATTAACCACTGTAAAATAACCACGTAATGCCCATTCTACAAACAAGTAGCACTACTAGTAGTATGAATCTTATATGGCAAAGACATTATACCGTACTTCCGACATAGATACTAGCTAAAAGCCCAGACACGTGTTTCGCCGATGTTTCTGCTGCTGCGTGCCACAGCAAGGACGGGTTCGGCTCCTCAGTGGGTCCCCCAGCGTTCTCTATGCGGTTTCTGGTATATGGACTCCAGAGTAGAATGGGCATTACGTGGTTATTCCACAGTGGTTGATTGTCTTCGACCCAAATGTTCATTGAAATTTCGGGTCTGACCCTAAAAAGCCATGTTTGGATCACCTGACTTCATGTCCTGCACTTTATAATTTCAGAAATTATTTCCCCGATATATATATATATATGATGAGGAACCGATAAAGACAAGGGAGAGCGGAAGGGCCATTTCTGGCTTCTAAGCCGTCATCAGCCAGTCAAACCCAATCCGAAGTGTGTCACACCTGGGATTCGAACATGCGACCTTTGGTAATTGAGTCGAACGCTCTACCATTGAGCCAAGGGCTCGTTGTTTTTTCAGTTGCGATCGGTAATATAATGATAGAGTGTGGCTCACCAATCTGCTTAAGGAACATGTATGTACCGTTGTGCCCTGGAGCTCACATTAGAGCCCTCGTAGGCGGTCACATAGCGACGTGTAGCATATGTTGAAGTGGAACTGACAAAGACAAGGGAGACCGAAATGGCCATTTCCGGCTTATTAGCCATCGTCAGCTAGTCATATCCCATCCCAAGTGTGAGACACCTGGGAACACCCAGTCTTCTTTGTCTTTGTCGGTTCAACTACATCATATGATACACCTCACTATCTTACCGCCTGCGAGAGCTCTAATGTGAGCTCCTGGGCACAACGGAATATGCATGTTCATTAAGTAGATCGGTGAGCCGCACACGATCATCATATTCCCGATCGCAACTGACAAAACAACAAGCCCGTGGGTCAAAGGTAGAGCGATCGACTCAATTACCAAACGTCATGGGTTCGAATCCCAGGTTTTCCGCTTTTGGGATTGGGTATGACTGGCTGATGACGGATAATAAGCCAGAAATGGTCATTCCGGTCTCCCTTGTCTTTGTCGGTTCAACTTTCCCATTTGCTACACATCGCTATGCGACCGCCTGCGAGGGCTCTAATGTGAGCTCCAGGGCCTAACAACGGAACATACATGTTCCTTAAGCAGATCGGTGA
>WEDG01009390.1:0-43206 GCA_017591395.1 Schistocephalus solidus | reverse complement strand
ATATATATATATATATATATATATATATATATATATATATATATTTATCTATTTATTTATATATATGATAGTGTGGGGTTCACCGATCTGCTTAAGGAAAATGTATGTTCCGTTGTGCCCTGGAGCTCAGACTAGAGCTCTCGCAGGCGGTCGCATAGCGACGTGTAGCATATGATGAAATGGAACCGACAAAGACAAGGGAGACTGCATTGGCCAATTCTGGCTTAGTAGCCATCATCAGCCAGTCATACCCAATCCCAAGTGTGGCACACCGGGGATTCTGGCCAGTCTCCCTTGTCTTTGTCGTTTCCATTTCATCATATGCTACACGTCGCTATGCGACCGCCTGCGAGGGCTCTAGTCTGAGCTCTAGGGCACAACGGAACATGCATGTTCCTTAAGCAGATCGGTGAGCCCCACACTATCATCATATTCCCGATCACAACCGACAAAACAACGAGCCCGTGGCTCAATGGTAGAGCGTTCGACTCGAATACCAAAGGTCGCGGGTTCGAATCCCAGGTTTGCCACACTTGGGATTGGGTATGACTGGCTGATGACGGCTATTAAGCCAGAAATGGCCATTCCAGTCTCCTTGTCTTTGTCGGTTCCATTTCATATATATATATATATATATATATATATATATATATATATATATATATTATTTATATATATATATATATATATAATGAGGGGCATCAATAAACGAATATATACGATGCGATTTGCATGGACATTGTATGGTACTAAAACATCCCATAATTATAAACATCTTTAGAATCGAAAGCTAGATTTTTTCGAGCATGATTTGATTTTCGAGAACGATTTGCTAGAAACGCATTTAAAAAGGATAGTTTTGATTTTTTGGAGAATATATTTGAATTTGTAAATTGATAAAGCATACTATTTAAGTAATTATGGTTATGAAAAGTTTTTTAGACAACTGAATTAAAGGGCGTTCAAAAGCTGATATTATGGCATATCCGATCTATCATGGGATTGTGCCGCAAGATGAAAGGTATTCCAATCCTACTTTAGTGATATTTTCTTATCGAAAACGCATTTTAAAAGGTCTGTTAGAGGAATTTATGCAGCATCAAGGTTTAAAACTCTGAACACAAGTGTAACGGCAGGTCGGGTTCAAAATTATTCGGCAATTTAAAGAGTTTTTTTGAGTAAAGAAAGATACCATTTTCAACTATTTACTTTAAAGAAGATGCGATTTTCGAGGAAATGCGTAAAAAAAGAATACTTCTGGGCATTTTTTCTACGAAATACATTTGAATTTATAAGGGCATCGGAAATCAAGGGCAAAATGCCTACTACATACGTGGTCCTTATGTACAGGGTCTAGGTTTGGCAGCTCTCCTGGAAAACAATCGCTCAAAAGTCGGCATTCAGACGTGACTGAACTATCTAGTGATTATGTTCCACGTTAATTACTATAACAGTTCTATGTGAGTAGTCTGTTCAAAAAAACACCTATCAGAATTTCGGTTAACATTTCATGAGATAGTAAGCTTAATGCTGGCCTCAGATGTGAATCGGCCGCGCTGGATGCGTTTAGTTAACAACCCTCCCCTCCGCTGTTTGTTATATACCATTTTACTCACCCTCCATCGACCAGCCTAACATGCTGTGTCTTGCTCACGTTTCCAGATAATCCCGTCCAGCGAGTGGCCAATTACAGGATGGAAACTCTGATGAATGTGTTGACGCTTCGTCGATTGGACAAGGACAACTTTTCACCTGAAGAGGTGGTGGAGGCTAAACTAGCGATGGAGCGACGGCAACAAGAAGAGGAGGCGGCCCGTGCAGCTGAGGAGGTAAAAAAGGCAAAAAAGATGAAAAAGGCGACTACTTAGTAGCGTACAGGGGCACAAGAATCCATATTGAGTAGGTTCAGTCCGTCGGGGTGCCTACGCACCCTGATTGTTGCATTTGTCTAAGTCAGTTGGGTTCGTTTTGCGTTTCTTTGTTTTTTTTAAACGTTGATCTATTATCAGTTTTCGTACTTGCTGTCCCTCAAAGGATTTTGCAACTCAATCTTTCACAATGCCACATTGATTGATGGACGGGAGAAAAATAGTAAATAACAATCAAATCCTCAGTTATTCCAGGGAAGAACGGACGTTTATTTGGTAGCTATTGAAGGCAGGAATACTTTCAGAACATAACAGGTTCACGATTGACAAACCTCGAAAGAACTGCCTGAGATTACTCGACTTTTACAAGCACTTAATTTCTTGATTGCTTTTCTCGCGTTTTTATTTTCAAATTTTCCTATATAATTAATATTAAAATTTCACCACTGAAAAGTCAAGAACTTCATAATGGTACTCTCAGAGGATTTGCATGCAGCAATACCAACTGGCATTAAAGGAAGTAACTGCTCCGTTATTCTATGAAAACAACACACTGAAATTGTATAATCTTGGAGGACAATGTAAAATGCTAGTGCGTCTGTGATTTCTTTAAATGAATTTAGTCTCGGCACCCACTATATTGTAGTTTGAAGTATTTGCCTATTAGCTCTTGCTTTCGCTCTTCTCGAAATACTCCTAAATTACCACCTTACATCACCATCTACCAACTTCTGTTACCAGACGGTGAGCTCCCTTTTCTTTACGTCTGTTACACGTTCCTTCATAGGCCTGACCATGTATCACTGTCACCCAGTAGCCCCCTCCCCGCCTGAATTACAAGTACTAATTTATCTAAATTTAAATTCACTGCTACTGTTGCAGTTGGTTTTAATGCTGACGACGAGGATGGTGATGAAAGTTATAGTGATTATGAAGTGGAGGAGGAGGATAGTTGACGTTGATGAATGACGCTGAGGATCTGGATAATGTTTAGCTGTATTAGTAGTATGAGTTCTGTTAGTCGGCAGAGGCTTAGCAAGAGAATTGGGAGGAAGTGATGTGCTCAGAAAGATACGGAATATGGTGTTTGTGAACTCTTCTCAGAGAAATGACCATTTGTGGTTGTCAGTCATGCCCCACAACCAGACTGGGAAAACCCGGACGTCTGAACCCTATCCCGCGGTCATTGAAACAACCCTTCAAAAATGGACCACGAAGTCTCGGTAACGATCTGCGATATACTACCACAAAGACTCATCGCACCTACCTTTTAAGGCAGTTCAAAGTGCATAGCATGTGCACCTCATTGGTGCAGCTTTACAAATCGGCAGCCCAACCGCTGAGACTTAATGGTTGACGTTTAGGTATAAGACCGTAGGATTTGTCTCACATTTGAACTTGTTTGGTCAGTTAAACAGTCAAACTTCATATCGTCGTGCTTTTGTATTTACAATATTATTCGGTCAAATGATTAAGCCTCTTGTCGTTAACTGATTAGGCTATGATATTTTAACGCGTTTACGGTATCCACCAAGTTGACACCCACTGGCGGAACTCAAAAGCAAGTCAATTAGAGGAAGCAAAGGAAGATTGAAACCATGCCAGCTAGCTAATATGAACGAGACACACCAGCAGGTGAAAAGTGGCATAATTCAAAAATATTACCGATTAAGAAAGTGTACACTGGAATTATCATTTCCGGAATATTTGCTGCCCTTCACCAGTCATACCCGTGAACGCGTAAACTTGCAGTTTCACTACGGATTTAGTATTCTGGTTCTTCTGTGCTCTTTCTGGCAAATACCTTTAACTGTAGAGCTAATGCTCTATCCTAAGTAAAATTACTCTTCACTAACCTCCTGTTTCTGGCCGTTGGAGGAAAGAAAGCAAGTATACCTTTGCATTCTGCAAATAAGTTTCTGTTGATTTTAGACTCTTCAGTACTATTTTCATGAAATGGTTACCCATGTATCATCTGCTCAGAGTTTATTGGACGGAACTGACGAAAATATTTGTTTTTATGTTTATTTTTTGCAGATTCTTGAGAGAAATCTTCCCATGGCGCCCAGCATGCAAGTCCAAAATTAATCGGCAGTTTTGGTATGCTTGTCCGATAGACTGCATTACTCGTGAAAATCTCGGCTTTTTCCAATAAATCTTTAGGTATTGTACAGCTGACTTCTCCCGCAGTCTTAAACGCCAGTTATAATCATACCAGACCACGGGGTGTGCACAGTAATTTGCGGATGTCATAAAATATTAAATTAATTCCCGAAGTAAATTTGTAAGTAGGAAAGATTAACTAAATGCGATCTTAATATCGATCATGATATTTGAAAAAGGCTGATAAATCTTGAAATAAGGCTGCACTATAAGGAATATTACAACTCCACTTAACTCATTCTTCTTAACCTTAATCGCATTTCTGAATTTTGGTTAATATTGCATGCGATCGGTCACTGGCAAAGCTATCTGACTTGAAGCGAGCTTTCTGTCAGAAATGCCAAATTGGCTGGTTCAAATTGAGCGGGTGCCGTTCACTAAAACAAAAATGGGGCTACAAACACTTTACACTGTCTTTCATTACCTCATGATATTTTATCGGCAAAATAGGCTGGAATGCACGGTTTATAAAGTATTTTTGGCGACTAATTTTGTTAAATTAAAAACTCCGTAGAATATTAGAGAATTTAAAGGTACAGTAACATAAAGGCGGAGCAGAGGAATGCAAAGTTCAGTGATAAGGAAATTAGTGCTGAGTATGCCACCAGTTCGTGTTTCGCTCTGCTCTGAAACCGAACGTTAGTTTCATTTAATAACGGTAGCAGCTGTTGTAGGAATACAACTATATCTTTCAGCGTGGTCATCCTTGTTGTTTGGGTTGGCATTTAAAAAAAAACTAAACTCCTCTATGAAACTCGGCCTTTATGTCCTACTGTGCGAGCCAGCTTGGGCTTATTTTTGTTGACACACACTAAAGCGATGTCATGCTTACCAACATGAAAGTTTAACCATCGGTTTGGACAAGGTCCTCTATGTGGTCCACAGCAAGGTGGAGCAGGAACGGTGACTTGCAAGTGATTCCCATTATAGTAGTGGTAGACTTGCACTGCATCTGCCGAACTCGCTCCTTCCCTCCGATCCAGTCATAGCCAAGTTAAGAAGACCGAAGTTGGGAGAGGGACCAGGTGGCTGGCGTGGCCGGAACCACCACACCTGAACTTATTAGCATACCAGTTCGACTGTCGTTTTCGATGATGTCCACCGTATACACCACAGCAGGATGGCGCAGGGACGGTGACTTGCGCTGAATTATAGCGAGAATAGACTTGTGTGGCAAATACCTTACTCGCTGTTCCACTCCCCCCAGTCTGCCAGTCTTCCTTTGCGCACAAACGCACGTGCTAGGCTGACCATACGGTCCGAGTTATCCCGTCAGTTGGCAACCTTCCAAGCCACGGCTTTTAGCGCAGCGTGATAGTCTCAAGCGCGTACAATTGTTTACAGTTAGGACAAATGTTCTGAGCCGAAAACCTCAATCTCTCTCTTCTCCCCCCTGAATCAGGCAACCGTCCGAACCGGTCAGTTTTCTGATGCGGGGATGGGCGCATTGACTAACGGGCCGGCGTACCCGTCTTCGCGCGCCACAGCACGACCTGGCCCCCATAACGCACACACCAGGATTAACAAAACCAGGGAGTATGAATGAATTATCGCCAGCTGACTGGCCAGCCACTCAACGCACACCGCACACTGGGCTGCCAGCATGGTCTGGTGTAAGCGTCAGTTGGCGGTCTTCCATACCACGGTTTCTGGGAAACCGTGATGTTCTGAGATACGTGATGATGGCGAGGGTTTTGTGTATGTATTAGTGGAGGTATTGTGCGCTGATTCGGTGAAGCCTACGGTGGTTTACCGCAGGTTATCATGGAGGCGCATGTGACCTTATAGATCCATGCGATGTGTGAATGTGCGGGAGCACTGAGGGCAGTGGAGGCGGGTGCAGCGACTATAGGTCGGAGCCCCAGACCATGATTTGCCAGTCTCCGTGCGATGGATTCACAAGTGACCGATCAGACCGATGCGTGAGGTGACGTTGCGGGTGCTGTGTAAGCAGAAGAAGTCAGTAGGAACTGGATGCTTGTCATCCGTGGTAGTGTTGATTGCAATGGTGGTTAGAATGGCAGAAGCGGAGGATGGGCCTGTGGTATCAGTGCTGAATTCCGCTATTCTGGATGCTAATGTGGCCGAATACGCCCATGATGTGAGTGGCAGTGGATGCGGCGAGCTCTGCAGAGGGTTGGTTCTCCAGGCACTGGTTCCCAAGTCTCTGTTCGATGGATTCGCAAATGACCGACCATGCCGATGCGTGAGGTGAATGGGCGACCGCAATGGGGACAGCTAAGAATCGAGTCCTCATCTCTAGTAGTGGTGGTGATGGCGATGGTAGGCGGGTAATGGTGGTGGTGATGGTGGTTGGGGTAGCAGGTGGCGCGAGGTCGTAGGAGTTTCCTTCGATTGTGTGAGTGTGGGAATATGTGGCGTCGTTGGTCGTCGTTGGTTCGGAGCGGGGTTGGTAAAGGAGATGTTCACTGACGCAGAAGCTGAAGTTTTCAGATTTTTGTTGCATTGCGTCTGAAGGTGTCCGAACAGGCCGATTCGCGCGTGGAAGGTGCGGTGACAGTATGGGCATGTTGGCAGGGCTTGGGCATTGGCATTTTTGATCCGGAGCGATTGTTACTTGCGAGCTGACCTTTTGGCCTTAGCAACGGCGATCCGGTTGGCTTCGTATTTGCTGCGTCAGTCTTCGCGGATATTCTCCATGCCATTCTATCCTGGGCGAGGTCCTCCCAGGTGTCCGGGTTGATTTGCAGTTGCTTCAGAGAGTTCTTCAAAGTGTCTATGTAGCGTCGTTTTTTCCTCCCTATCTGCAGCCATCTTAGCGACCTCTCAATAGAAAATTCGTTTAGGCAATCACTAGTCATCCATTCTCGCAGGTCATCCATCGCCGGTGCACTTGTCTCAGCAAGGCATGGATGCTGATGATTCCGGTCCACTCCAGGACTTCCGTGTCCGGGATCCTGTCTTGCCATCTCAGTTTCAGTATTCTGCGGAGGCAGCTGAGATGGAAGTGATTCAGCTTCCTAGCTTGGTTCGAGTAGACGGTCCAGGTCTCCACTCCGTAAAGGAGTGTCGTCAAGACGACGGCCTTGTACATCTTCCGTTTGGTGCTAGAGGGAATACCGTGGCGATTCAACACGGAGGTCTGCAGTCGTCCGAGACCTGACGGGTTTAAGAGGTCGGGTGATCAATCTCGTCATCGATTCTCGCGTTTCGTGAAAGCGGGCTTCCCAGATAAGCAAAGTTTTCCACATTTTTGAGTTGAGCACCGTTGACATTGATTTGGGGAGCGGTTCATTGTGCGCTAGATTGTGGTTGGTGCATTATTGCCTTTTTGGTTGCATTGGTTGCTAGTCCAAAATTGGCGCAGCCTGCGGTGAAGATGTCCATGCTACTTTGCATATCCTCCTCCGTCACGGTGTTATTAATATAAAGTGAGTATGAAGCAAACAGGAGCAACAGTTAATGAATCCGGACTTTTCGAATAGCTCCAACGAAAGCGCTATGGTACGAGTGCTCCAGCACCTTTTTAGGAACTGTACCACCCGTCCAACCCATATGATTTAGTGCGATTTAAAGGAATCAGCCGTAAGTTTTAGACTAATATCTGAGTGCATTCTATGGCCAGTTGACGTTGGCCAGCGCCATAGGCTTGAACGGGAGGTCAGCTGCCTGCTGAAACAGTGCATCGATTGGTTAAGGCCAGGAAGAATTTCGGCAATAATCTGCTATGATGATTGCCAGAACTGCCCGGCAGTTTATTGTGGTAGGACTGAGGTTCTTTATTCCCCCTGGAAGCGGAAGAATGCGCGCTTTTACGTTCTAAGATGGCCTCGAACATGGCCCTAGATATATTTATGACAGCACAAGAAGAACCGGGCGAGTAACAAACAAAAACATTACAGATTTAACTGGGGACCAGCAATCAAATTTCGAATAAATTAGCCGCTAAATGGGTTAATGTCCAGTTCCCGGAGCCGCCAGGCACCATTTTGGCGCCGGGGAGCTCACGGATGGATAGCAGTAAGAGGTTTCCATTTGCCAATCTGTTTATGGTCAAATGTGTGACTCTGTGTTGTATTTTTCGAAAAGGTTTTATTTAAATAAAGAATCAAGCATGTACTGTCATTAAAACTAGCAAGCTATTCAAAAAACTCCTTCACGAGTGAATCTCGGAACGTATATACAAATATGTACAGTTTTCAACTTGTATATATAATAGGCATTAAGATAGGAACAAATAGCAAATAGGAAAGACGAAATCCTTAAAATGCGTTGAAAAAGCCTTGAAATTAATATTATTTGTTATTTTTTAGATAAGGAGCAAAAAACTGTACTCCATGGTAAGGTAAATAGGCATGTGGGACAGGACCACCCTGCAGGTGATAGTATAAAATATTCCGAAACGTTCCTCGTCAATGGAAATCGATAAGCCTGGTGAGACTGTTTGACGCAGGTCTGGCCATCGTATTTTAGTGATGACAGTAGAAGCAACCGTAACTGATGATATAGGTGGAACCCACCGCGGTTTTACACAGTCAGCTTAGCTCGCAAGTGAGAGGAGGTACCTTAAATGCCGTGGGATCATCAAAATGTGGAAGAATGCAACCATTATACTTTTTTGCTTACCGAGGAATCAGACGTGATCGTGAGCTGATTTATTGGGGTTGAAAGGAGGAGATGGCATTAAAGGCAAGTAAGGTCATAACTGCGGGACTACAATCAGTGAATTTAGTGGCCAATCAAAAACATGGGGTTACAAATGCGAAGTGAGTTGGTGAGTGAAACGTACAATAATGACTTAATGCTTTCCGATGTAAGTTGCTCAGGGAAGTTCGGTTTGAATACTGATAACTTAGGGGGTGATCTAAGTTCTAGTGAAAGAGTATTCCAAAGGAACAAATATTCGGATGCAAATTGGGTGGGTGTACTTGCGCAGTCTATTCATTGTATTTATGTGATCATATTTATTCCTAGATGGATATCAAACTGCAATGCAGGCAGGTAACAGTTTTTGCTTATTCTAAATTATGTTTGACAATAGGGTGTGTTACATTTATCTTAATGAATCTACCGTAACGTGACTCATTCGAGAACTAAATTAATTTCAAAATATAACGTCATTTTTAAACACACCTGCCTTCCTTCGGTTATAACTTCAATGAATCAGTTAGTTTATCTTTATTTCGTCTTCCTTCCATCAACGCGCTGCTTTGAACAACGGGCATAAATCATGGTTTACCACGTCTACAGTTGTGCACAGAACTATTTAATAATGGTAAAAGGCCAGAAAATTTCATTTTGTTGATACCGACTTTGTAAATAAACCTTTTTCAGAACTTTAAAATATGATTTTACTGAATGGGTATATATTTCATTTGGTTCATGGAAAATCGATGAATTTCGTGTACTGCGTGTATCACTAGTCCCAAACTATCCGGGATTCGCACACCAGCGTGTTTGGAACCTAAAACTTTGGCCATAGTCTGCGAAGATACATGCTTAGAGTATTTGTAAGAATAGCTTGTTATGTTCAGCCCAAACAAGGGCACTGCCGATGCAAAAAGAAACTATTCACAAAAATTTGCCTAACAGTCCGGTCAAATTCATGAAAATTGTAACTGTTATATCGAGCGTCGGGGTTTCTTAGGTTTTCAAAGTGGTTTCTATGCTGTATGCCTAAACTGGGTGGACAGTGAAGCAATCTCTGTATTTAGAAATTCGTGTGTCGGTTAGAATGGGTTGTGCATTGAATGTGACTATTGGAGTTTTCTTTTGGCAAGGATAATCATTCAAATAAATGAGTATAGATATGCACGTAAATTAACCGTTCTGATGTTGATTGTATGTGCACATTAGAAACATTCTTTATTCAGTGCGTCGTTTGAAATTTGTTTCGGATTTCAACTCTATTGAGCTTAAGAAGTGTTAATCTCTACCTTAGTATTGAAGACACGTTGGTTTCAAATAACTCACGAGTAGGTTGCCCATTATTTAAATGTTAAAGTTATTAACTTGGACGTGACGATTTTGTGGCTGACCCAAGATTCCTTTACTGCGGATCCTTTCCCTGACCTTAGGTCATCCCTTCGCGAATAACAGGCTTCAACGTTTACCTGCTTCATAAATTTACACCGGCGGTGTGTTGTAGCGGCCGAGGACTTCGAGGTTGGCGCACACCCACACGGGCAAGAAACGCACCTGTAGTCGCTATTAGTTGATGTGCGTACTGAACAGGGTCTCTTAGCACCATGCCGATCATTCAAACGCAACGGTCATAAGAAGAAATGACAGAAATGTAGGAAATGGATTCTACTAACAAGAAGGATAGAAAGGTATGAAAGGGCACAATAGAAAATAAGGAAGAGAGCGTGACATGTAGATATGGCCCTTATGGAGTGGAGAGAATTCTGTCCTGTCCGTTGGATAGCCGGTGGGGAGTGCAACGCTGTGGGCAACTGCAGGGTTGGGATAAGGGGATGCCGACATTGAGCGGGGGATAACGATACGATATGCAGCGACGGTAACCTTTGGGACGGGGTCAGCGTTGGAGAGTGATGGGGGGCACTGGCATCTTCAACGACATTCGATCACTCCATTTCTATCCAGGATCCACGCGAAAAGTGCCTCCAGTCCATTCAAACAATTCTGTCAGAACTGTGGTCCGTTACAGTGTTACCTGAATCTGTTCTCAATAATGTTAGGAGAAGTTACTACAAATTCTGAGTCACAGCAAGCTTATTGCAATTCGGACTGCTGAATATTATTGCCCTCTCGTCAGTTTATTTAAGAAGATTTACAAGGTAAGTGCATCCGCATATAATTCCAAGATGTATGGAAAACGCAGACGCTTACGATTAATCTGTGCGGAAAAAAATCGACGCCGCCATCGGGAGTCGAACCTTCGCCGAATAAACTTATACTTCTCTGAGCAGAAAACCGACGCCAATTACCACTCGGCCACATTCGTATGGGGCCAGACAAACAAAATTTATACAAACAGAAAAAGATGGCAAAAACAGCTATTCTGTTACTACTTCTCCTCCTACCAAGCGGGCAAAAAGCCTGATGCTATTTATCGATGTCACTTACAAGGAGGAAAAATGTATGGGGTGTTTAAGTCTCCAACAGAAATGCCTATTGATAGAGAATGAGATAGGTAACTTGCAACAAGAAATGGCCAATCAAAAAGAGTCTGTTCATTGTTAAGTCGGCAAAAGAACACCAGTAACAACAAAAGTTCCAAAAAATAAAAAAACATATTCAAATTAGCTTCCTGAAGCATACCTAATGAACAACAAAAAGACATTGCGTCTTTAGGGCTCAGTAAATTAGTAGACTTTTCTTTCCTTCGAAAGGGAGAGCAAACTAACACATACATATTACTATTGTCATCCAGCTCAGACAAAAGCAGTAATGCTCTGGATACCTGAAAAAATGCTAACATCCTAGCTGGATGATGCACCAAATGGCGATGTTGTATAGTTCATCGAATTTTAAGAACCAAATAGGACGAAGTCGAAGAGAATGAGCGCTAAGATGTTTAGACAACTTAGAGAATAAAACTCAGATCAAAGTTTCCTTTTAGTAATAGGCTATCAAGCGGCATCCTGCGTTGGTGATACAGGAACCACTGCAAGATAAATCAAAAAAGTCTCCAAAAGGGTTTGCCATTAACTTTAAGAATCTTTGTTAGTACTTACGCCAACAGTATCGTCAACCAGAGTAGAAATTTTCTTGATACTAATGCCCTTTCAACAAAGCAGAGCACAATTACATCTATTCAGATGCGAGTGCCTACAAACGCATCGTTATGGTGTTTGGTAAGGCAAATAGTTAGACTTACCTGAACTGATCTCTTGAAAACTTAGTAACGGGTTATTAGCATGGACCGTTCAACTGTGAGAAAATGTCTATGATACCAACCAGTCAGTATATTGTGTTTGATACTACGATATTGGATATTGACTGATCTCGATCAGATAATAATTCATGAATGAGTAATCTCTAAAAGCTTATTGAGGATATATACCCTCAAAATGTTAGTAATTTTGCTCCAATAATCGCTGCTGTCAGGATGATTGCTGAAATAATTGTTGCTGTCCACTGAGTCGAGTCAAAGATATGAAAAGAATATAAAATAGAGCGTGTTTGTATACTGCGGACCATCAAGTGTTTATTGTATGCTTGCTGGTATTCATTGATGAAATTATTTTTAGCATTAGAAGAAAAGACCAATGCAAAATTGTGTTCATGGTACATTTATGCATTTATGTCAATATTTGTTACTGAAATTATTTTTAATGTCCGATAGGTCATCTGATGGCTGCGATCGGATAAGGAAGGAAAATATTCAATATATATGATTATGTTACGTTTAGACATTTATTGTGTTAATACGGTATGCAAAATAAAAATAATTTTTTTGTTTGTTTCTAACCTGGTGTTGATCATAGAATTGGTGTAAGCAGATCTCTATAGGTTTATTGGAGTTATGGTAATATTTTTTTTTTCTGAAATTATTTTTAGTGTCAGTATTTTCAACTCATGGCTATGATAATAAGAGAAAGGGGAAATTAAAGATTACGGAAAGTTTGTTCAATTTTGTCAATATGTGTTGCTGAAACGATTTTTAGTGCCTATGGGTCAACTGATGGCTGTGAGAAGAAAAGAATCGATTGAGTATTTATGATAATTGTGCGTTTACGCATTTATTGTGTTTATGTGATATGAAAAAAAATTTGTTTGTTTCTAACATGACTTGGATCTTGTAATTGGTGCCATCAGATATTTATAGGTTTATTAAAGTAACGTTTTGTTGAACTTTGCAAGGATGAAGAAAAGGTGGAATATCTATCTCAGTTCTTTCAGTCTATTTTTGTAAACGCACGTTTTTGATTGGCCACTAAATTCACTGATTTTAGTCCCGCAGTTATGACCTTACTTGCCTTTAATTCCATCTCCTACTACACTGCCGACCATATTTTCTATGAATGGCCTGGGGGATCCGTGAGAGTTGATTTGACTTCATACTCTCGTTATGGTGCTTCCCAATTCTATCTTGCCATGCGTTGGTTTTTTGATTTCAACTAAGGGCTCTTTAGAACTGCTGGGATGGATGACAGAAACTTCTTATGCACTCGGCACTGTCTTTCGACGAGGTACTGTTGAATTTGTCCTGATATTACTGTTAGCCTATTTGGCATTTACTGGGTTGCCACTCGTTACTTCAGAAGCTTCAAAGACGGTATTATCCGGGAGCTTTGCCCCATCATACACACACTTAGAGCCCGCTCTATCGAAGGGGCTATTTCACAAATCCAGAAAAAGTAATTTTAACTTCCACATAAGACTTTTTGACGTTTAATTCACTTTTTTAATCACTTAAATACACACATAGACACCCCTCATTGCCTCTGCAATACCCTAGAGCCATATGTTCATATGGACGGGGCAATGCCCCTTTTATCTCCTGCTGCAGCCCCCTCTAATGAAGGGGCTATTTGCCGGCAGCGTACCCACCCGAAAAGAAAAATGAATTTCGGCAAAAATTATTAACATTCAGTTCTGTTCAATTTTATTAAGTGAAAGGTAGGCAACGCCTTTGAACTCCTATTGAAATCAATGGCATTGCAAATTAAAAAAATGCCAGCACATAATGAACGTTGGACGAATGGTTATCTCCCCGTCACTGTACAGGGCATTGCATGAAACAATTATGAATAATAGTACTCAAATATAGGGAGTAGTATGTTCGATAAAACGTACATTTTTGCATGGGGATAAGTTGGGAAAATGTGTCAGTTTCAAATGTCATGTTGCTACATATGGCTGTACTGGTCAAACTTCCGCTCGATTGGTGGGAACATGATGATGTCCGCAGGCAGAGCATTCCAGGCCTTTATCACTCTGTTTGAGAAGAAAAACCTTTTTGTGTCCGGTCTTGCGCCAGTAATACGTAAGTTGATAGGATATCTTCGCAAAGTAGTGACAGTGGCCAGCTCAAAGAAGTCGTCAGATGCAAGGCAACAATCCTGAAGCCCGCAGTTTGCGAAACGCTTGTATTAGGTCACCGCGTAGGTCTCTATAGTCCAAAAGAAAGAGATCAAAATTGGACAATCGTTCTCGTAAGGCAGGTAACCTTGACCTCGAACAGGCTTGGTTGCTAATCGTTGGATCTTCTCAAGGGTGCTGTGTTCTTCGACAGCCCACGGTTTCCAGGCTTGTATGGAAAATTCCAATTGCGGTCGCACGAACATTCCGAGGATCTTATAAAAATACCTTTTGTCGAATTTTTCTCCAACGCCCACTTAATTAAATACAAGCTTGGCCTTGCGGATTTTGCTATTTTTGAGCAATGGAAATATGGCTTTAGTTAGGACATGGTCCATACTCCTAGATCTTTCTGAGCCTCTACCTCTGGTAGAGATGCGTGCTCCAGATAGTACATTCTCTGGTGCACAGATATGGTTTTGCCGATTCGCAGAATATTGCACTTGGTAGCATTGATTGAGAGGAGCCAGTTCTTCAACCATTCTTCGAGTCAATGAAAGGTTGCCTGTAGATTTGCTTCGTCACCTTCGTTTTGGATGACCTTCTAGAGTTGCACGTCGTCAGTAAACATGGCAGTGTCACAGTCCAACCCAGTAACGCAGTCAACAATATATATAAGGAAGAGGATGGGGCCAAGGATGGAGCGCTGAGGAAATTCACTCTAAACCGCAACATCCGCCAATTTTTTATCGCCAAGACGGACAATTTGAGATCGCTCAATCAATAAGTTTCCGATACACTTCAGAAGCTTTCCCCTTACCCAAATTCGGTTAATTTGTACAGAAGACGCTGGTGAGGCACGCTACCAAAGGTCATATTGAAGTCTATGTGGACTACGTGCACCAAATTTCCTTCATCAACCACTTGGTTTCATCGTTCCAAATTGGTTATTCAGTTTATTTGGTGATGATGATAGGCAACGCCTTTGAAAACCCTATTCTTTACATGCCAGTGTGTCATTTACATCTGTGAACGTACTCTTAAAAGCTTACACTATACAAATAATATTCACAAAATATAAGTAGAATTGTTTTTAAAAATAACAAATATATGCAGTTGACGTGCTATTCCTTCTTGTTAAGATCGTCGAGGGGAAACAAAGGACACATATTATTATCCAAGCGATTGTTGAAAAGCTGTAGGGACGTCGCCTCCATAACTGACTGCGGGAGATCATTCCACTGTTTTACTACCTGGTGTGTGAAGAATTCAGAGCGGAGGTTTAGCCTGGATATTTTCGAGCGCAGCTTCATTTCGTGTCCACGAAGATAAGGCGAGAGGTTCCACTGAAAAATGTAAGCTAAGATAAGATTACCTCGTTGCTACCTGTTACACAGAGGGAATATACATAGGCAATCCAGTCTCTCTATATAAGAGTGGTAGGTTAGAACTCTAACTAGCTTTGTTGCACGACGTTGAACTTTATCGAGTTATATTTTGTCTTTTGCAAGCCATGGCCACCACGACTGTATGCCATATTCTAGGTGAGGTCAAACGAAGGGTGCGTAGATATTGTCAAAGAGGTTTTCGTCGAAAGATACAAACGCCCTTTTGATAGCTTGCAATACTCGCATGGTGGTTTTTGAAGCCCTGATGCATTGCAATGATGGCTTCAGATTGCTCTGTACCCAAACACCGAGGTTAAACAGGACCTTTCTCTACGAAATCAGTGCTGCGTTTCCGGGAGTAGATAATGCCGCTCCAGAAACTGCATCAGTTCACGTTAAATGATTCGCTCCATAATCTTACCACATAAGGAGATGAGACTTACCAACCGGTAGTTATTTGCGGAAGCCTGACTGCCTATTTTATACATCGGGGAACTGCACGCCGTCTTCCAATCGAGTGGCAATCAACCTTCGGCGAGAGAGTCTTCGAAGAGCAGACATAAAGGTTCTGCCAACTCTTCGACCAACTCATTCAACAACTATACTGGTATTACATCAGGGCCTGACGATTTCATTAATTCCAGCTTCAGTAGACCCTGCACAACAATAGGTTCTATGACGAACACTGAGTCAATTGTCAGGATCTCCTCCACACTATAGTTATCAGAGATTAGACCGGCTTCCTCGTAAAAATAGACTGAAAGAACTGAGATAGATATTCAACCTTTTCTTCATCCTTGCAAAGTTCAACAAAACGTTACTTTAATAAACCTATAAATATCTGACGGCACCAATTACAAGATCCAAGTCATGTTAGAAACAAACAAATTTTTTTCATATCACATAAACACAATAAATGCGTAAACGCACAATTATCATAAATACTCAATCGATTCTTTTCTTCTCACAGCCATCAGTTGACCCATAGGCACTAAAAATCGTTTCAGCAACAAATATTGACAAAATTGAACAAACTTTCCGTAATCTTTAATTTCCCCTTTCTCTAATTATCATAGCCATGAGTTGAAAATACTGACACTAAAAATAATTTCAGAAAAAATATTACCATAACTCCAATAAACCTATAGAGATCTGCTTACACCAATTCTATGATCAACACCAGGTTAGAAACAAACAAAAAAATTATTTTTATTTTTCATACCGTATTAACACAATAAATGTCTAAACGTAACATAATCATATATATTGAATATTTTCCTTCCTTATCCGATCGCAGCCATCAGATGACCTATCGGACATTAAAAATAATTTCAGTAACAAATATTGACATAAATGCATAAACGTACCATGAACACAATTTTGCATTGTTCTTTTCTTCTAATGCTAAAAATAATTTCATCAATGAATACCAGCAAGCATACAATAAACACTTGATGGTCCGCAGTATACAAACACGCTCTATTTTATATTATTTTCATATCCTTGACTCGACTCAGTGGACAGCAACAATTATTTCAGCAATCATCCGGACAGCAGCGATTATTGGAGCAAAATTACTAACATTTTGAGGGTATATATCCTCAATAAGCTTTTAGAGATTACTCATTCATGAATTATTATCTGATCGAGATCAGTCAATAACCAATATCGTAGTATCACACACAATATAATGACTGGTTGGTAGCATAGACATTTTCTCACAGTTGAAAAGTCCATGCTAATAACCCGTTACTAAGTTTTCAAGAGATCAGTTCAGGTAAGTCTAACTATTTGCCTTACCAAACACCATAACGATGCGTTTGTAGGCACTCGCATCAGAATAGATGTAATGTTCTATCGAATAGCCCACGACCGAATATACCTCTGCCGAATGAACCCTCGAAACTCCATAAGTGACCAATTCTTCTTGATCCGAAAAAATTCCTAACACGAAAGAATAATTTCTGAACTCCATAGTTATTTATGTTTATATTTTTTTATTACTATGCCTTTGAAGACAGTATTTTACTAAAAACTATCTCGGCGTTTTGCACACTATAAACCAAGCCTAAAACCAAGACAAAGCCACTTAGGCAGCAGAAAAAAGGAGTTTGTATTAGGGTTTTCCTGTGTTCCGAGGAGACTGACGTTGCCCAAGAGGTGCTATACCAATATACCTTTTATTACACTTCCTACAGACTGGAAAACAGCCCACATAACACCACTTCAAAAAGGCGGTAGTCGTGAACTTGTTACAAATTACAGACCTGTCAGTGTAACCTCAGTCTGTTGCAGGTTTACGGAGAAGGCTGTCAAAAAGGAATTAATGATTTATTTAGAAACCCATAACCTCTTAGCCAATGCACGATATGGCTTTCGTAATGGACGATCGTGTGTAATGAGCTTAATTTATATGATGCAAAGCTGGAAAAAAGCACTCGATACCAAGGACACTGTACATTTGGCTTAAATTGGTTTCCAGAAGGCCTTCAATAGTGTTCCGTACCAGCGTCTCCTATACAAGTTCAGAATGTTGGGTATTGGAGGCAAACTTCTAACGTGGATCGAGCATTTTATCATTGGTCGTTCCCAAGTGGTCTGTGCAGGGAGAGGGCAATCAAGGCACAGCGTCATCGAGAATGGAGTCCCATAATGTTCAGTGCTCGGACAGATCATATTTATCTTGGTTATCAATGATTGTGTACAGTAATTGGACTGTGACTTTGCTATGTTTGTTGATGATATAAAAATCTGGAATTTCATCCACAATACTGCAGACGGCGATAGTTTCCCAGACAATATTTGTCGATTAAACGAGTGGTCCCGTAGATGGCTCTTGTCCCTCATCTCAAGCAAATGCGCCCTGCTACGTCGGCGAAATCGAAATAAGTACTGATATGTGACCCTACTATTTGAACGGTATGCCACTCCAAGAAGCAGAACCACAGAATGATCTCGGCGTTTTGACGACAGACAACCTGAAGCCTTCTTTGCAATGTTGCAAGGCAGCTAAATCCACCAATTCCATGCTGTACGCTATCAAGCGCGGACTTACATTTTTCGATAAAGACTGCTTTTCTAAAGTCTTTGGTACGTTTGTTAAGCCACATCTTCAATATGCAAACCAAGGCTGGTGATCGTGGACCCAGCAGGACTACAACCTGCTTAAAAAGGTGCAGCGGCCAGCCACAAAATAAGTAAGTGTTCAAGGTAAGCTGCCATATCAAATCCGCCTGAATAACCTAAAGCTCTATCCTCTGAGTTATAGGCAGTTGCGCGGAGACTTGATACAAACATTCGGTATCGTGCGTACCGTGGATTGCACCCTCCTGTGTGATTAATTTGTCCAACTTGCCACTGCGATTTATCTCCTATGGCATCCATTCAAACTACGTGTGCCATACGGAAGATTGGATTTGAGGAAATATTTTTTTCCAACTGTGTCGTGGAACTGTGGAATAACCTACCAGAGGCGGTTGTTATTTCCCATTCTGAGGAAGCATTCAAACATCGGCTTGACTTACATATGTTGCAGCACCACGAAAGATTATGTAACTAATTAACCTAACATATACAAAATAGCCAAAATGTCCATTCCAGTCTCCCGTTTATTTGTCTCTACTATTCAAAATTTCTGTCTTCGTGTCAGTCGTTTCAAATAACATCCTGGAATTTGTGCCAGCCAAAATTTTCAAGCCCTTAACTTCGGAATCCACTGTCCCTCACATCCTTTTGCCAAGACTTAAGAAATTGAGGGAGCAATTTAAAGATCAATATACTAGTTCGTTATCTGTACATATAAGGATTGCAGAGATTTTTGAATACGCCTCTAAGATTCAGCTTACACGGGACAGACAGAGGGAATCATGCGCACTCAGCGAGCCAAACTCTGCAAAATCTGTTGCTCAACTCTTCCGCCGTCGATCATGCTCTAAATGAGGTTATGAAATACCTCCATTACTGAATGAAACTAAGAACTTCGTTCTCGAAGAATCTGACAAGGCAAAATTGTTTAGTGCATTCTTTGCAAATCATCTTACGATGGAATCTGAACCGGTTCCGACGTTTCAGGCATCCACATTCAATGTTATCAGCACCATTATTTCTCCACTAGGACTAATTCGAAAGCAAATAAGGCGTCTGAAAAACTCGCACTTTTCGAGGGACTGACGGTATTCCAAACTCAGTTATCAAGAGAGTGCCAAGCTTTCCCCGATTGCTAAGCGATGTATTCTCAGTTTATCTTTTAAACGGATTCTTTCCTGACTCATGGAAGACATCTATTATTCTTCCTGTATTAAAGTCGGGATCTCGTTCGGACGTAAATAATTATCGAGGCGCTCACAAAACCCCTGCTCTAGCAAATCGTCTTGAAAAATAATTTTTAATAAAATTCTCGACTTTTGCCTAGAAAATAAGCTCTTAAGCGACTCGCAATATGGTTTTCTACCTAAGAATTATCGAGGCGTTCACAAACCCCTGCTCTAGCAAATCGTCTTGAAAATAATTTTTGAATCAAATTCTCGACTTTTGCCTAGAAAATAAGCTCTTAAGCGACTCACAATATGGTTTTCTACCTGGGAGATCAAGCAAAGTGTGTCACTTAGCTTTTCTTAACCTCGTCACTTCCCTTCGTAATGAGCAACAGTCAGTGGTTTTGATCCACTTTGACTTGAGAAAAAGCCTTTGACAAGGTACCGCTGAGACGTCTTCTGGTGAAACTTGGAAGCCCTCGGCATCCGGTCTCCTCTCCTTGACTTCATTGGTTCCTACTTGTCTAACCGCAGCCAGAAGGTCTTAGAAGGTAATAGCTATTCGACGCCTCAGCCGATCACGAGTGGCGTTTTTCAAGGCACGGTTCTAGGTCCCCTTCTCTTCATTCTGTACATAAACGAAATTTCAACTTTACACACAAATTCACAAAGTTTAGTTGATGCTGACGATCTCAAGTGCATTTATTCATTTTCTAAAGACACTGCAAATAGTTGCGTTGATAAAATCAACACTGATCTACTTATGCTCTTACGTTGGAGCTGTACTTAGCAGATGGGGTTTTCTTAATCCAAGAGTAGTTTAATGTGTTTTGGCCCCGCCAAGCTTCTTGGACCCCTAGTATTTCAACAAAGTACACTTTTAGAACGATCAACCATTAAAAGACTTAGGTCTAAGTTACACAAATAAGCTAGCAATATCGCCTCATGCAGATCGAATTTCTGCAAAGGCTGCACAGGTTTGTGGTTTTATATCACATAATTTCTTTCTTCCGGAAATAAAGTTAAACCTGTACTGCATGTTTGTTCTTCCTATCCCAGAATACTGCTGTCCCCTCTTTTGTCTGATGAACGCCTCTGACCGCAGTAAGATTAAAAAAGTTCAGAGGGTTTTTACTCGAAGACTATTTTCTCTTCCTGGATCCAGTATCTCTTATATGGATAGATGCCAGTTAGCAACCATTAAATTTCTGTGGGTAAGAAGACTCGAAACCGGTCTCTGCTTCCGTTAACTCTAGCCCAAATCTCCCACGAATTAACGCTCTTGCTCCGGTAAATCGACCCTTAAGCACTCGTAATTTCCTTCATGATAATTTCACCACCCCTTAGCTCCACAACTAACCGGTCTCAGTTTTTTGCCTCCAAATATGCTTTCATCTGGAATAATCTTCCACTGCAAATTAGGTTGTCGTCTACATAAGCTATTTTCAAAACAAAATTACTTAAACATTTAACTTTCGGAAGGTATAAAGTCCTTATTGTTTGTTTCCTTCCCAAACTCGCAACTTTTGGATTTTGGAAAGGGGTGCTACTGGTATTTGAGGCAGCTCCCTTGATATTATATTAGTCTCTAATTATATTTCCATCATCCTCTGCGGAGTCAATCTTTGCATTCACTTTTTCGTCACCCCTTTTAAACTAGCATCGCCAACTCTTGACAACCTTGACACTTTCCTCCGATTTTGCAACCTCGACGATGGTCTCCAGGTTCAGTTGATGATCGAGGCAGATACTGATGTTTTCGCCTCTTTGTTGGTGGACTATGCAGTCAGCAAGGTCGCATTTCGATGATGATCTCGTGACCTCTACTGTCACCTCTTCGTTTTGAATCCCTGGTGTCCACGATGAGTTCCTCCTCTCTCACCTCGACTGGTGGTTACAAACAGTAGCTCTGACTGCTATATTATCTCTCACACGACAAAGAGCGTTCCGAACCTTCATACGTTGTCAGCAACATCACAATACTATCCCATTGCATCTTGTTATTAATTTTTTAGTGAAGCAGTTTTTTTCTCCTTTTTTTAAATTGGCGGCTCGCCGAACTTCGCCTCCGATTTAACCGTAGGAGTTTTTTTAACTGCTTCTTTTCTAGTTCACCATTTATGTCAAAGATTGTTGACTATTGTTTTAAAAATGGCAAATCATTCTGAATCGGATTTGCCTACCATATTGTTCATTTCTGCTCTTAATATGGCTGCTCGCATAGTGCAGCAGTTATTCACTTTGTATTTATTTATACCGCGATACTAAGTTTGAAATGACGGGGCTCTCTGGGCCTTAAATATACAATTTATGTTTTTATTTATTGTATCTCGTCTCTATAAGACCACTTGCGAGGGCCATAAGGCACAATGAGACGAGCATTTCGCGCAACTCAATCATTGAGCGTCACTTCATCAGAAGGGAGCCGAACTCCTCGCAGGTGCATAGTGCAGCAGCAAAGAACTGGTTTTTAGCTGCTACCTGTATTGGGAGTGCTCTAACAGCGGGCCAGGCGGTAGATGTGCGTGATCAACGCGATGACCAGATCATGATATGATAGAGACTATTGGGGGTGCGCACCCACACCAAATGCCACACCTGAAGGGGTGGAAGGCGACACGCCCAGGTGCAGTCTAGAGCCGTGCTAGACACCTGCGTCCGATCCAACTTCCGGTATTCTTGACTCTGTCTTGACACCAGGCCCAGGTAAAGTTTGAGATGAGATAATGCGGTAAAAGCTACGCAAGTCTACTATCACTATAAACAAATTCACACGCAAGTTATCGTCCCTACACTCACTCTGCTGTGGGCCACATGGTATAGAAACAATAGACGAACCGTCGTTTTCGGGAGTATTTTGAAACACTTATCATGAAATTCATACTACTGTCAATACTGCTTTTTTGTAGAATGGAGACAAAGTGATTATTCCACAGGTCATTAGGGAGGCTAAAATTGTGCAGAGTTATCATGTCAAAGTTAACAGTTTTTTTAAACAAACCAATTTTCAAAGAAATCTCAAACTGTAAATCTTTCGCAGAAAGCAGGCATAACATATTGTAAACTTTAAATTTTGCACAGGATTGAATGAGGTTATGTTGTTAGATTAACAAGGTTTTGACGAAAGTGTTTTCTGTCTCTCATCTTTGTCTAGGTGGTCGAGTATGGCTGCACGTTGGCATACGGGCCAGATTTATTGGGAAATGCGTCGAAGGAAATGAGTACCCGAACTTCTACTGGAGAGCATTGCGAAGGAATCGTACAGTTATCACCTGCGATACCTTGAGAAGGTATGCCGAAAATGACCTGGAAAGCATCCGTGTAAAAGTGGAAGAACTAGGACGCCACGTATGCGAAAGTGTTTTCCTTTGAATTATTCTGCCTACCTCATAACCAAGGTCATTTTAACTTTCAGCTGACGTGGAATTTTCGTGGTTTATTACCTGAGGTTTGTTTTGTTACGAATAAGAACAAGCCACAGCATCACCTATTTTCGGAAGGTGTACCGAATAAAGGTACACTCTCATTAAAAGCTTGGAGGGGTTGATACTGGTTTTTATGGTCACATCAATATTGTATATCTAGGTGCGTGATTTGTGTATCTTGTCTGACAAGTGTATTTATATACGTTCCTATAAAGTAACTTATGCATTTGGGGTGACGGTGAAAATTTTCGTATTATATTATCTGACTGGATCGGGAAGTTTTTGAAGCCGAGTTATTCCATTACACGACAACCTTCCAGTGCATAAAATTTAAGACGCAGTGGTCACCAAAAGACGTGTCCTTTTATTTTGGCAAGAAAATGGGCTCATGATCAACCTCCCTCGTAGTAACCGATCCTGTCCTACCAGCTTAATCGGGTCTACTTTCGACTTCCCAATATCCTTTATGGTTACATACGCAATAACGAAAGAAATCGTGATCCGATTCCATCTCTGATTTCCTAAAATAGTGTACTGGAAACGAATGACCAAACGAAAGTCTTAGTTGCAGTAGATCTACCTGCTAGTTTCTTCCCCAGACCTGTTTCAACGCTCTTGTTCACGCCTCCTGCGTTTCATTTCTTATGTGTTGGATTTTGACTATCACACCGTATTCTTTAGTATCATCCAATAATTTAAGGTATGTCAACAGATTCTGTCTTACCCTTTCTTTTGGGTTTTCACCATTAGCCTCGTGGACACCCTTAATTTCACGACAAAATCCTCTGTTAGGAAAAGATCCCATGTCTGAATCCTGCTTAATTTTAGTGATGGAGATTTGAATCATACATTTTGCCACGGTTTTTATTACTGTGTTCAAAATGTTCATCATCGGTGAGCCCGCTGTTTGATTTTCAGACATCGCTTTGGAGCTTTCAAATAGTGCAAGTTCTTTTGATATTGTGTTCGCTTGAATAGCTACGTGGGTGCCTATATTTGGATTATTGGCATCCATGTCAGTCGATAAGTCGCAGACATCTTTGATGAACACCTTTGTGCTATTAGTTCACTAGGTACCATTTGTTGCATCATCCGGCACCGATGCAGCCATTGTATTGTATCTACCGCATTACTGATTCTTTATGTGCTCGATGAAAATGGCAAGGTGCATGAGCTCGTTTGATCTGTCTTTCAAATGAAAGAAATATCTACTGAGTTTACTGAGCCCTGTGGATGCGATGTCGTTGAGCTCTACGTAAAGGATGCTAAAATAAGCTCTATTTGCATACAGACTATTTTTTTGGGATTTTCCCTGTTCTGGTGTTCTTTTTTGGCAAAAACTGAACATACCGTTTTAGATTTCCAATTTCTTGGTTCAAGTTACACATCACTTTCTCCATCAAAAGGAATTTATTTAGTTTCCAATGCTTTTTTTGTTGAATGTACGTTTTCCGCGATTCTCTACGTTTTCCTAATAATTTCGGTTTTAAGCCCTTTCATCTGTTTTTCGCTTGTTTTGTTTATAGTAGGAATTTCAATTTTGTCACCCTTGTATTACTTGTTTGATATTCGCGTGTTTACAGTTTGTTTTCACGTGATCTGGATCGCTTTATTATCTGTTGTCAAAAAGCAGTCCATTGATTAGCTTTTTTGAAAATTCCAAGGACATATTCGCAAAAGAGAAACTAGATATTAAGAATTTATTGCTTCTAGAACCGTCCGGCCACGCTCGTCGACCCTAAACCCTAGACCAGCCTTGGACTTCGGTCTGACTCGACCCTTACTGGCGGGTGCATATCTCTGGTAACCGTCAGAGTCCTCCCTCTGAAATGATTGTGAGTTTATTGAACGGCATAGAATTCTGCTTTAATTGAACGATTCGCATAGTTTTGTATTTTTTCTTTACTCCATTCGGGTTGCATATTTTTTTAACATACCTTTGTGCATGCTTATTTTTAAATCGTCTTTGTGTTACGATTGTGCATGTGATCTAATAATCACATATCCTACCTTGCCTCCGGTTTTCTTGACACCGTGCACGGGCGTGTTAGGTAAGAGAGAGTACGGTAGATGCAATGAATGTCTACTCTCACGTTAAACTAATTTACGCTCAAGTTACCGTCCGTGCACCACCATGCATGCCGTGGACCATACGGTGGTCGAAATCGACGGCCGAAGTATAATATAATCACATACACATTCACACACACAAAGGACACGGTTGTATCGTGAAATTCGGGCTTTAAAGTTACATCGATATCCTTTGAAGCTATATGTCTTTTCAGAAGGTCAGCCTCGGTCATTTCTAGTCAACTAGGCCTAGGCTTTATATATTTCGTTCTAGCCAATTTTTTTATTGTATGCTTTCTATAAAGGACTACTCATGTAGTTTCCTTTTTTTACTGTTAATGATAAAACATTCGATTTTATGTCATAGCCTTGACTGTCGGTCTTATCTGCAGCTTTAAACTGTTTTACTCCCTCCTGCCTCTCTAGCTCCTGTTCGAATCGATTGTTTCTGCATGCAGTAACTGTTCAGGTAGTTGCACCTTAATGACTAGCCATCGTGTGCAGGCGGTGCGTGACAGGTTTCATTCTGGCCTAGTAATCTGTGTAATCTCCTTTTTGGCTAGACTAGCCGTGCCTCCAGCCTAGTTAGAAATGTATAAATTTCGATGATATTTTTAAAAAAATAACAAATATCGGTTTTGACGTCAAATACGCTTTTGGGTGGATAGCAAACGTGATTCCTTAACTCTATGACGCTCGTTCGCCACATTTTCGTTTAACGCCCAGTACTTCCGCAAAATAGCTAAATTAAAACGCGCCTGCAAATCAACATTTGCCGCGTGTGTATCGCCATATATTTCACGTGTCTTTAAGATTTTTTTCTACGTGCTATCCAACTCAGTATGCTGATTGATGCGTGAACCATATGCGTATAACCTCGAGAAATTCTTGTCCTCGAATGGGTGGACACCAGCGCCACAGGCCCTGGTCCACTTAAAAAGGTTTACCCAGTATCTTCA
Organism: Schistocephalus solidus; assembly: GCA_017591395.1. Taxonomy (NCBI): domain Eukaryota; kingdom Metazoa; phylum Platyhelminthes; class Cestoda; order Diphyllobothriidea; family Diphyllobothriidae; genus Schistocephalus; species Schistocephalus solidus. Next base: position 17,129 of record WEDG01009390.1, on the reverse strand, counting down.
GTATGCGTGGACACTTGGGACGAATAATTTGACCCCTTTATTGCCGGTTTATGTTCATGTATGTGCGTAGAGGCAAAATTTCTAGATCTGACTGCCGAGTGCTGCATCGCAGGAGTTTTGTAGACCTCCTTATCCCAATGAATTGTCTTCTTATGGAATGACATATGAGTTAGACAAGCAAGCACAACTTAGGCGTTTACATTATCCTACAAATATCGTATGCTCTATAAATTGGTACTGATCCGTCGAGGAGAATACCTCTTACACATGGCAGTTTGTTCTTCGTTTCCAATTATGTACACTATTTTAGCTACTGTGAGGTGAACGTTGGGACGATTAATTGTGTGTTAATTAGTTTATAGTGGAGTATTGCACAGTACTGACCTCACCCTCCTGAACCCAGTGTCGTGGCAGAGTCGAAAAACCGGAGGCGGGATTAGATGCAGGTGGCTAGTGTGATGCGAGCCTATACCTAGGCCTACCGCTACAGCCTCTACTGTGCTTGTCTCACACGCCTGATCCGCGCACAATGGACCAGAAATGCACCAAATATCAAGTGATGGGATAGCAGCTCAAATCTCAACTGAATGGGAGCGCCATAGAGGCCACAGTAAGAAGGAACCGGTGCAATCCTGGTTCTCCGTCCTTATTGGAAGACCGTATTATCCTGTCGTCTGGCGACCTTCCGAAGCCACGAATTTTTACGCAGGCTGATTTATTAAAGCGCGTAAGGTTGATTATAGTGATGAGTAGGCTAACAGTGGCCTCCTTCGTCCCTCTCACAGGCACTAGTCAATTTTCTGAGCCTTTCAACCAACTATTACTAAGATCGAGGAACGTGTAATTTATTTTTCATAGCCAATCAACAACATCGTGAGTAGACCCGATTAAGCTGGTGGAGATGGATCGGTACTACGAGGAAGGTTGTCGAGCCAAAAATAAAAAGGACACGTCTTTTGGTGATCACTGCGTCTTAAAATTCATGCACTGGAAGGTTGTCATGTAATAGAATAACTCGGCTTCAAAAACATCCCGATCCAGTCAGATAATATAATACGAAAAATTTTCACCGTCACCCCAAAAGCATAAGTTACTTTATATGAACCTATATGAAAATACACTTGTCGGACAAGATACGACGAATCACGCACCTAGATATCCAAATAATGCTGTGAACATAAAACCAGTATCAACCCGTCCAAGCTATAATGAGTGTACCTTTCATCAGTACCCTTCCGGGAAAAAGGTGATGCTGAGGGCTTGTTCTTATTCGTAACAAAACAAACCACGACAATTCCACGTCAGCTGAAACTTAAAATGACCTAGTTGTGAGGTGAGGCAGAATAATTCAAAGGAAAAGACACTTTCGTCGAAACCTTGTTAATCTAAACAACATAACCTCATTCAATCCTGTGCAAAATTTTCGAAAAGTTACAATATGTTATGCCTGCTTTTTTATGAAATATTTAAAGTTGTAGGTTTCTTTGAAAATTGGTTTGTTTAAAAAAACTGTTAACTATACATGATAACTCTGCACAATTATAGCTTCCCTAATGGCCAGTGGAATAGCCACTTTGTCTCCATTCTACAAAAAAGCAGTATTAAAATTAGTATGAATTTCATGATAAGTGTTTCAAAATACTCCCGAAATACGACGGTTCGTCTATTGTTTCTATACCATGTGGCCCACAGCAAAGTGGGTGTAAGGACGGTAACTTGCGTGTGAATTTGTTTATAGTGATAGTAGACTTGCGTAGCTTTTACCGCATTATCTCATCTCAAAATTACCTGGGCCTGGTGTCAAGACAGAGTCAAGAATACCGGAAGTTGGATCGAACGCAGGTGTCTAGCACGGCTCTAGACTGCACTGGGCGTGTCGCCTTCCACCCCTTCAGGTGTGGCATTTGGTGTGGGTGCGCACCCCCAATAGTCTCTATCATATCCTGATCTGGTCATCGCGTTGATCACGCACATCTACCGCCTGGCCCGCTGTTAGAGGTAGTAGCTAAAAGCCGGTTCTTTGCTGCTGCACTATGCACCTGCGAGGAGTTCGGCTCCCTTCTGATGAAGTGACGCTCCATGATTGGATTGCGTGAAATGCTCGTCCCTTTGTGCCTTACGGCCCTCGCAAGTGATCTTACAGAAACGAATAACATATGCAGAATATTACCGGCAAATATATGGGAGACTGAAATGGCCATTTTTGGCTTATTAGCTTTCATCGTCCATCAAACGCAGTATGCATGTCCTACTTGTGCGATTCTGCACGCCAAAATATATTCAATGACATTCCAGCCATAATTTGAAATTTCCACGTACTCTTTGGTTCAATCCATAAACTTGCGCTGTTTTCTAAAGTTTTAACAATTTCATATTAAGGTTAAGTTTCTCATTCTATTCGGGTTCCCCTTGGTCAGATACCTCTGATATGTTTGGGGTCATGTCCGGTCTTTCTACGACAATCAAAAGAAGTACGTACCTAACACGTTTTATCTTAGAAAGCTTTATGAGGGCCAGTTTCGGAGTCTACTTCCTTTGACCATTTTTATTAGCCCTTCGTAGGCGCCTTACCTCGGTAGACTTGGTAAGAGGCCACCCGCGCAGTATTAAAGTGAGTTGAATGGTCTAACTTTAACCCGAAATCTAGTTAAATTTTATCGTTAGAGCGAGGCCGAAAATTGGGTTCACGCTAAGAGTATGCTCAATTGTTCTTGGAGCTTTCTTTCGAAATTTATAATTTTTAGACCTCTGAGTGTAGCTTTTGTCAAAAGCGAATGTGAAATCAATGCTTCAGCGCTGTGTGTCAGGGGCGGTGGGTGAAAATATATTGCCCGTTGTTACGTTGAACAGCTTTATGTGCCACACGAAAGCACTGCTATCTGAAAGCAGTTGTTGATGAGCACAACGACGCGACTTTGTATCACGCATAGTACAGGTATTTTCTTCCAGATGTTCGTTAAGGGGGCAAGTTTCAGCTTGAAACTTCGTCGAAACAAGTTAAAACTATCTTAGTATTACTTTCAAAAGAATTATGCACCATGAAGCTCTATCACGTCAAGAAAACTTTGAAAAAATAGCACCAACCTGATGTTATCAGTTTCCGCACAACTTCTCATCCCTTGAAACATTACATCCGGAGTGAACTTGTGCAATATTTTTGCCAGGTTCTCGCTTCATTCAGCGCATGTACATGTTCGCGTCTGTAACTTTAATGCCTTTTTGAGTTCTCCGACACCACAGCGACCAATAATCATTTGCGCGATCCACCTCGACGTCAACTTACCGTCCATGTGCGTGATTTAGATACATGCATCATGTGCTCCCATCCCTGTACATTCTTGTTGCCAGCACATCCCATTCACATTTTTGGATTTGCCAAAAACGTCTCCGTTTCTTACAGCCAACTCGGACTTTTCTACCGTTACTTAAAGCACGTAAACAATAACGACAATGACATATAGGTGTTCATTAGTCCGACTCACCTACCACCGTTTCCCATTCACATGCACTGTCGTCAGCACAGATCCAAGTCACACGTTTGAGATTTTCTCCCTTGTTCTACTTCCGGTTGTCTTGACACAGTGGCAGCACCTGCGAAACCGATGGTCTCGGTTACATTAGAAGTACGCATTATTGCTAAGCCATTAGGCGCACCCGAATCTTGTCAGTGCACCATCCCCCAACAGTCTGCTTTCCTTGTTGTGCATGCATCTCGTGAGCACTGGCACTGCACTGGTGGGAGCGTTGCTCAACTGCTTCGGTTTCGATCCTCAGGAGCGCAGCTTGTTGTTGGTTTATCTTTGAGTGGTGGCAGTAAATTATTCAGAAATGACCAGTCCGCTGTCCTCGTCGCTAAAACTAGACTATTCATAAAACTCCTTTGAAATGTCAACTTTCTTGGTGAATGCTCAACATCATTTGGGGCATAAGGTCATCACAGATTAGCACTTGTACTTGTTACGGCTGCGATCATGCCTGATCTAGCCATCCTAGATGATGTCGCAAATTAGGACGCTTGGTAAGTTCATGCAGATTCCCGCTTTAAACTTTCCAGTCGCATCTCACCCTCTTACTGACGACAGTTTACCTCCAGATGCTGTTTTCTAACATCTTTAGAAAGTTAATATGCACGACAGCGACTGTTGAAAAATTCTTTCATCTTTTTGAGGAACCATTATCTTGAGAATATTTGCTCTTCAAAACCATATAATGTGTTTAGTTTTTTTAATATGACCGACGCCATTGCCGATTTATATGTTTGTCTCAGGTGCTTTTTGCTCAGTTTTATCTACTGAAGCACTTCGCTGGTTGACTGCCGGATGTACGCAGTTTTTCTCCTTGATTCTTTCTACTTCATACCATCGCAAATTTTTCGATGTAATTCTTTCTCTCCACCCCTGTACCCTTCTGCATAGGAAATGCTCAGTGGTAAAAAGACATTTGCAGTGATTCGGGCGGTCTATGAAAATCGCAACTCACCAGAAGACTTTGTCCGTGAACTGGACTTTGTCCTTGATAAGAACGTCAACGTTGTCATAATCGAACCCGACGACCTGGGTGAGGTGACCTGGCGGTGGATTAGGGCAGGAAACTGGTTACACAAAACCGCCGTCCTGTCCGGTAGGTAAATTTATGAAAGCCTGCGTAAGACCGTGATATTTTTTTATTATTCTTGGGCTTGTTTCCGTCCTCACGCGTCGCTTTTGCCTTTTTGTGTTGTCTTTTACTTCATATCGCACTGCTAAGCATCCTAGTTATCGACTCCTATTGATTATTAATTTGTGACGAATATCAATGTAGGTAGTCGGGGTATAGCAGGCAGATGTCGACTTCGTTTTGATCGGCATTCCTTGTGGGTCACTCCTGTTAACCTATTTCTCCAAAGGCTTTATTCATTTGAACTACCCGACCTCAGAAGGCCCTTCTGATTCTCGTCTACGACTTTTGTGATGATCCCTTTAAATTCCATTTAAGGCCACTTACACATTTCGTCGCTCTCAAGTGTCCTACTTCGGCTTTGGGTCGTTCCGTTTCCTAGAGTAGTTGTTCGATGGACCAGTCTGCAACCCAGTCTTCCTCGTTGCTTCATTCTATAAAAATTTTCATTGGCTGGTTAAGGCAAAAATTTGGTAACTGAACATTAGTTTTCAGCAAATTCTCATCAGCTAATGCGGGCTGGGATAACAAAGTCCAAAAATTCACACAATGCAGTTATTTTTGTTCCCGAAGAACTTCAGCTGATTCTAATTAAATTGTTTTGGGATGCCGATGTTTTTAATACTTATATATATATATATATATATATATATATATATATATATATATATATATATATATATATATATATATATATATATATATATATATATAAGATGAAATGGAACCGACAAATCAAGGGAGACCGGAATGGCCATTTCTGGCTTATTAGCCGTCATCAGCCAGTCATACCCAATCCCAAGTGTGGCATACCTGGAATTCGAACCCGCGACCTTTGGTGTTTGAGTCGAACGCTCTACCATTGAACCACGGGCTCGTTGTTTTGTCGGTTGTGATGGGGAATATGATGATAGTGTGGGGCTCACCGATCTGCTTAAGGTTCCATTTCATCATATGCTACACGTCGCTATGCGACCGCCTGCGAGAGCTCTAGTCTGAGCTCCAGGGCACAACGGAACATACATGTTGCTATTTGATAAATACAAGAAAGGTAATTTTTGTGTAGGCTTTCTGTTATATATGTTTGGATATACAAGAGCATCGACAGTCAATGGAAAAAATCCTACTATTGGAGTAGTCAATTTAGTGAGGGAGATCTTTGCAAGCGGTTGGGAAGACGTAAATTCGAAAGCCGGTATTTGGCTGCAAGTGAAATATCTTTCAACTGAGAGGAATAGTTAATTACGTCCCACGTAACCTCTTATAAGCAAAATTACATTTCAGAGTTTTTCTTTACGTTTCATAAGCTGCAGTACCTGATTGAGCAACGAGAAAACTGCGATGGGGGCGTTCACTGTTTGAGCCGTCTGTTGTGCATCCAGAAAACCAGTTTTATGTCGTATGTTGTCTGTTTCAGCAAGCCCTGACTTTTTAAAAATAAACAGACTAGGTGACACGAGAATTGCTTGGCACAGACATGTGATCGGTTAACTTAAGCCTCGCAGGTCTTTTTAGACAGCCTTCGCATTGAAGTTGGAGTTGTGGCTCGAAATTCTGACTGAATTGGTGTCTGAGTGGGGTGAATGAGTTTTACATCCATTTCGTTATTCGACAAACGATTTGGCACCTATTTAAAGAGCAGTTATGTTGGCTGTGCTGCATTCTCAGCTAAACAATAGGAATTTCTCCCCCATGGCTGAGCATTATCTCCAGATCTCACGACATTTGCCTCCTTCCTCGAAGCCCTATCATCTGTTTTTGGGTCTCGATGCCAGTAAGCAATGGTCCGGTAGAAAGCAATTTGAACCCTCCAGTTACAGCGAACTGCAAGCATTTCATGTGCTTCTTGTGCCTTGTACGCTTAGGCCGTTTCTGGGGTCTCCTCTTGTTTTCATTCAGTGCAGTCTCGTTTGCGCCTAGAACGGATTCTTTGAAACTGCGCTACCCATTTTAACGGCCTTGATGAACGTCACAACCACCCTGGCTAGGATCAAATTCGTCAACCGTAAACTGCAGCTATGCTGTAAGGTAGCAACGCCCTAATGTTGGCTCAACCGGCTGTCTGCCCTGTCTTCTTAGCGTATCACTTGAGAATCTTATAGTTTCTTAATAATTCAGAAGAAAGATAGGCGAAAATGCAGTAACAACACGTGTGTATTCGCCGGTATTTGATCTTGTTACCATTTTCGTCATGCCCGGCCTGATAGAACTTAACGAATTTGCTGATGGTACATCTCCAGGCACGGCAACCCTCGACATACGCCTTCGGTGTTGTAACGGGTCCGCACCGTCTCCTTCGAGACCCATTTAGTACATGGAGAGAATTGGCAGAGGAGAGAAACGGCTGAAAATCAAAGACGGTCAAATAGTCCAGATAAATGTGTCCTTCATGTTGCTAAAACCTGTGACAATGAAGGCTGGGTCTCCTCGACAAATCGATCATTGAAATTCATCTTCGCAAATGTACAAAGCCTGTTCAACAAGCTGGACGAACTTAGAAACGTTGACGAAATTAAACCAGACGTTATGGCTTTCACTGAAACGTGGCTTACTGCAAAAATTACTGATTCCGAAATATCACTCAGAGGATATCAGCACTTCAGGAGAGATAGACCAAGTCGAGGAGGAGGAGTCATAGTTTATGTCACTCGCAAGCTGACCGCAATGACTGACATACATATTCCATTACGCGATGTGGAATTCTTAAGCATTACTATATCTGCTAAGTATTCCAGACCACTGACGATATCGGTTGTGTACCGTTCGCCTTATCAGACTTCCGATCAGGATCTCATTCTCATAACGGAACTCTGCAAAGCCAGCGAGAAGAAAGATGTCCTCATTGTCGGGGATTTTGACGCTCCTGATATTGACTGGAAAACATGGACTGCGCAGGGAATGCCAGATAACTTCAACCACAAACTACTACAATGGGCAACAGACAAACTTCTCTCTCAGTACGCCACCTTTGGAACACGGACGAGAGAATGACAACAGTCAAACTGTCTTGACCTGATTTTTACCCGTGATGAGGAAAATGTGCTAGACCTACAGGATCAACCGCCATTAGGTTCAAGTGATCACATTACGCTGTGCTTCGAGTACTCACTGTTTTCCAAACCAAATTTACCCGATACTTGGGTAAGAAACATTTGGAAGGGGGACTACTCACTTATGAGAAGACAACTGTCAGAGATATCCTGGGAAACAGAACTACATGGTGAAACCAATAAAGATTGGGTGACATTGAGCTCGTTATTGAAAAGGATTGTTTACCTCAACTGTCCTCTCAGGAGAAAGACAACCACAAACCGCCCAAAGTGGATAAACTCAAACTTGCAGGCCTCTTTCAAAAAGAAATCGCTTCTGGAGGCGTTACAGACAAACCAGCTCCGATGCTCACTTACCGGAATATAAGCAGCAACGCAACGTTTGTAAATGTGAGGCTGCTACGCTGCGGAGGAAGTTTGAACTAAACATACTGCAAAAATCGTTGGAACACTCCAAAATGATTCCTGCCCTTAGGTCTGCAGACGGAAAACTGGAGACCGACGACCAGGTTAAAGCATCCCTTCTTTCCAAATTCTTCCAGACCGTCTTCACCAGAGAGCCTAATAATTTTGCTGCTATTCAACCAGTTTGTCAAACAATGTACCCCCCCCTTTTCCCTTACTCCTCCACCTCCTCCTTATCCACAACAGAGGACCTAGACTTTTCACCGACCGTAGTTAAAACCGAATTACTCCGTATAAAGCCTGCCAAGTCGCCTGGGCCGGATAGAATTCCTGCATTAGCACTTAGAGAACTTGCTAACGAACTGTGTGTACCACTGTCCATCATATTCCAAAAGTCCTTTGAAGAAAGCAAACTCCCGGAAGAATGGAAGTGCCCATTCATCGCCCCGATCTATAAAGGAGGTTCACGACTCGACTGTGAAAATTACCGCCCTGTCAGTTTAACTTGCATAGCGTGTGCAAAATAATGGAGCGTATTATCAAGAGGCATTTAATGCGCTATCTGGAAAACAACCAAATCTTATGCGATGTCCAACACGGCTTCCGTCCAGGACGTTCCTGTCTCACGAGTGCCCTTCAGTCGCACGAGAAAATGGACAAAGGCCACAGATAAGGGTCATGCAGTAGATGTTGTATTTTTGACTTCAAAAAGGCCTTTGATAGTGTACCACACGGGCTTCTTTTACAGAAGATTTGGAACGTAGTAATTCAAGGAAAACTTTTCAATTAGATCAAGAGTTTCTTGTCTTTCAGAGTACAGAGAGTTGTTGTTGGAAACTCTAGCTCAGAATGGGCAAAAGTAGAAATTGGTGTTCCATAGGGTTCTGTTTTGGGCCCCTACTCTTCCTAATCTACGTTAACGACTGTCTCAATGACCTAGATTTTGAAGCTGTCATGTTTGCAGATGACATTAAAATATGGACTAAAGTCAGCTGCGCTGATGACGCAAAAGGGTTACAATCGAATATCGACAAACTAAGTGCCTGGTCGGCTAGGTGGCTTCTTTAAGTTTAATGTATCCAAGTGCGTGATCCTACACATAAGCGCCGGTCGAAAAGTATCGCTGAAACACCAGTACTTTATTAATGGCACTGCATTAAAAGAGGTAGAAACACACAAAGATCTGGGCATGTGGACAACTGCAAATGTCCTGCCCTCAGAACACTGTAAGAAAGCACTACAGAAGGCAACATGTACACTGCATTGGATCAGACGTGCGTTTAAAATATTCCCCCTGATCTCTTCGGAAAAGTCTATGGCGTCTTTGTGAGACCGCATTTAGATTACGGAATACCAGCCTGGATACCATGGATGAAGAAAGATGTTGACCTCCTCGAACAGGTGCAACGAAGATGGTTGACGGTCTTAAGACTTTACCGTACCAAGACAGATTGAAAAAGCTTGACTTATTTCCTCTTTCCTACAGGCACTTACGGTGTAGCCTGCTCTGGACATTCCGGATTATCCGGGGCCATGATTCATCCCTGAGATCGGAGGATTTCTTCGACTTTGCCTGCACAACTCATCTGCGTGGTCATCCTTACAAGGTTAATAGCGAACGCACGCGATTGAACCTCAGAAAGTTGTTTCAGCCAACGAGTGGTACGACCTTGGAACTCGTTACCAAGCGAGACGGTTACCTCTGACAGCATTACTGATTTTAAAAGAAGGCTTGATGGCATTATATTTGACAAAAGACGACTTTCACAACATGATTACTTAAAACCAGCCTTTTAAAATCTTTCGGGCTCTAATTTTGTTCCACAATGTTTAGCCTATGGCTGTGAAAACGCATTTGATGTTATGTTATGCTTCGACTCAAACATTTTTAAATGTACACCATTTTATATTGCCTGTACACATGCAATGATAACTTGACATTAATAGGGTCATCAAGGGCAATGCCTGTAACCCTTCAAAATATACAAATATACAATGTACTTTACTTCAAGTATGGTTCCAAGACGACGGTTGTGGACATCGCGGGTACATCAAAGAGTGATCTCATTTTGATGAAGCCATTTTTAACTTCCGTAGTCAACCATTGTTCAATTATTTTACCTACTTATTTTCTTATTTCCTCAGGCTTTGCGGCCATGGCTGGCACTTGTCTGGCGGTCTACTTCGAAGGTAGGAACCCTGGGCGTCTCTCTTCCCTGGCCGTCATGCCACTCAGCACTGGCATTCACCTCTTGCCTGGCATCTTCTTCGGTCTCATGAGCGTATCGTCGGCTAGCTTGTACACCCTTTTCTGGCAGTGGGACCCCTGCTCCAAGTATCAAGTAGCCAAGTCGCTCTCCGCTCTGCCACCGCGAATCGCTGCGGCTGCCCTGAACTTGGACAACGGCTCTCCGATGGCTTCTACCTGCTCATATACTGCCTCCCCAGCCGCCTCTATAGATGCACGTCTCTCCTCTGGTGAGGAGGTGGATGTGTCGGTTCCGAGCTCCACCACGCCGCCCCTTCATTCCAACGTTGGTAGAGGTAGTAACGGGTCGCGGCAAAATCGCTCTCAACACTGTCTCTCGTGTGGCCACCACCAACAGATCGATGAAGGCGGATCAGCCAATCGACCCGTGGTCCTCGTACGACGTGATGATTTTTATCGCAAACTGGTGCACAATTCAGTATCACTGACCGCAGCCGTCTGTGTGTGCCTGGCTCTGCTACGTCTCCGGCCGGGTCGTCTTGGCGCTGGTAGCACCCTTTAGTCGATTCTGGGCTGCGCCGCACGCATTCAATCCTCAGTCACTGGCCTCCAACAGTCTTCCTCATTACATCCCTTCTCTGTCTCTCTGATAATCAAGCTAGAAGTCTAATCCTGGCGGTCACCGGTTAGTTAGAATGTTTCGCCAGGGTACCTGTTAAGGAAGTATTTAAAGTTCCTAGTGTATGTGGCTGTGCGTAGCCTGCCCGTCTCTTAGCTCTCGTGCGGAAACGCAAGTAGATTTTTCAGACAAATATTTTCTTGCATCTTTTTATTACTCCGCGTATTTTTGTAAAAAGCCCAATCATGCCCACCATCACAGTGTGTCCGTCGTAGACGCCTAGTTCTGTGCTGTATAAAAGCTTTTGTCTCTGTTGATAAAAAAAACCGGCGAGTGCTCTCCATTTTTTAAGTGTAAATTATCCTTTATCGCAGTACATGTCATTTCAACTGCTGTCAGAGTGTTCTCCCATCCCCCGGTTGTATTTGCATCTGCCCGATTCACTTTTGTTACGAGTTTACCACAAGCCTCGATGGTCGCCCGGCCAACAACGCCTCCATTAACAGCAGGGGCTGAAGGAGAGGAGTGTATTGCCTTACGCTAACAGTACACTGGAGGTCATGGAGGAATATACGAGCATGTACTAGGTCGGACTGCAATCGGACCAATCCGGTAGTGTCCTTGGGGGTTTACCATCTAGACTGACCTTCCAACTTGTCCACCCGGTCGTGTGGAGCTCTACTCCCGTCGGCAGCTAACGCGATCTCACCACGTGCATGGCTTATGGGCGGATCGATAGTGCGGCGTGGGAACGAGTCGTCTGCTAGCGCGTCGGTTAGGACGGCTATTCCTAACAACTGGCCTTCCCTGTCCTAGGCTGCGTTATCTTGACGTTAGCGCCATTATAATCTGTTGCGTAATGCATCTGTATTTCAGTCATTTTGACGCTGAAAGCGTCTGTCTACTGCCAAAACTTCTAGCAGTGTGTAAAACGATCATAGGACATGTAGATCACGTCGCACGTGGCCTAGATCTTCGGACTATTGCACGCGTCGGTGAAAGTGTTTTCTGCATAGAGGCTCTGAGGAAGTATGTTTAAGCAAATCCTCGACGTTGGCTCATTTGGCCAGTCTTTGGGCAAGCAGGCAGGGACTTAAACATTGACTCTTCCTTACGCCCACTCATCTCCTTACGCAGTTATCCCTCAGCTTGAAACGCAGCACACTTATAAATTGAAGTTTGCCGCTGAGTTTTCACCAGGCTGAAGTTCCGTCTCATAGGGTCAACCACCTATCCAAGCGAACCGCAACTACATTCGCACCCCTTCCTCTAACTGTTCAGCATCTCTCCGTCGGGCCCGCGCATGTTGTATGCAATTCTTATCCTAACGCCCCATGCCACAGTTAAGCCCGTCCCATGTTCATTTCCTCCTACAAAGGGTTGATGTTTCCTACTCGAATATTCACGAGTTTCTCCATCTGAAAAGTTCCATCTCCTTTCTTAGAGTATCCTGAGCTGTTTTGCTTCTCTAAGCAAACAGGTTTTGACGTGCGGCTAGACAAACGCTCTTAAAGCAACATTGAAGGCTGGTGGAGGGAGGGAGAGTGAGAGAGCAGACCGGCAACGTTAGCACTTGCGTGTAATGACTTGGTGTCGGCTTTGTGCTGAAGGCATGGCTGGTCGCGGAGTACACGAATGAGTCTGAAACGGCTGTTTTGTCAATCTCTGCCCCTTCCCCTTTCTCAAACCCACATCTACCTTGTTTCATTTACCCGCTGTGGTCTGCGAGAGAGAGAGAGAGAGAGCAGTAGACGCTGAGGAACACGGTAAATCGGCATATTCCTCACTATTAGTAAAGCTGGCGCCCTTGAGCGTATCAAGACGCACTGTCAGTCTTCGCTTGGCAATTTGCCAATTCAGTGGCGGTACCCATGTAAACATTCAAGCAGTCAATTTCGGTGAACGTACATCTTTGATTCATCATCGTCGAGCCTGTACAATAATATAATGGAGGGAAGAGTAGTAAGAGTTTACACAACCAGTAAACAGTTAGTATGAAGAAAAGGGTTGAGGGCGTTCAGACGTCTAGTTATCTCAAGGGCCTAGGCGAGGGGGGACGACGACTTGAAAGTGCCACGACGATCAGCGAGTTCTATCGAACCCTCCATCAACGCATGGCAATATTAGAAGATTTATTTGACGAAGAACAAAGACAATTTAGCAGCTGTGTCTAGACCGTGACCAAAAGGCGAATGAAAGCGAAATGGAAAAAGCCTCTTCGCAGACTCAACCCGGTGAACTCAGGCAACTTTTCTAAATGCTCCAGAGCTGTATGTACATAATTTCGCTAACGTGACGCTCGATAACTACTTAACCCAAGTACTATCCAAGGCAAGTAAGCGCGTGACCTTCACTGGTGTGGCTAGGCTCTCACTTGATCTCATTCGGTCCGCAGGGCAGTTTGCTTCTGGCACTAAACGAACGTTGTATCGTAGGACACGTGCCACGTACTACACTGGTATGTTGCACCCTTAGCAACATACCTGCGAAGTATTATCGCTAGACCACAAATTTTGTTTTCCTAATCAAAGGCCAAACAGATTAGTGGCCGAAGTTCAATTTGAGAACCTGTTGAGTCAGCTGCATGACCTAGTACCTAAAACGCCGGAGGAAGTGGAGTATTTCAAGTCGACGCTCGTGAACTGTTGATACCAATATCTTAGAACACAACCACTAAGAGTCGGGCACATCACGAAGGAACACCTGGAGAAACTCAAAGTATTATGCCAAAACAAGGAAATGCTCGTCACCAGACCGGACAACGGTTCTAGTCTCGTTCTAATGAATGGAAGTGTTTGCCTTTAAAAAATCGGGTCAATCTTGACTGATGAAACTAAATTCAAAAAAGAGAGACATAATAAGAACCAAACTTAAAGCGTAGAAGTCCAACGCACAAAATATCCTGAAAGACCAAGAGATTTACTTAGTTAACAGGAGTTAAAAGCTCTTAAACCCACGGGCAAAATCCTCCCAAGGCTTCATGGTTTACCAAAGATCCACAAATCAGATCTTCCAATCCGGCCGATATTAGACTTGAGTAATTCGCCCTAACACACAACTGTAAAGTTGTTGACAGAAAGACTTAAGCAGATTCGACACAGAATAGCATCTCGCAGCCTACGGGATCCTTTTGAATTCATCGATTCCATAGGAAACCCAAATTTCAATGGGAAAACGATGTCCTTAGATATCGCGGCTTTTTTTCACTAATGTTCCCCCCCCCCCCCATGGAAACGATGGAATACTTATGTGACGAGATCATAAGGCAAGACTTCCCAATTAGCATACCGGTCGGAGACGCAAAGGAATTGCTCTTTCGCTGCAGGTTAAATGTTGGATTCGGATTTGAGGGTCAATTTTACCGTGAGATTGATGGCGTAGCGATGGGTTCACCCCTCGGACATCTGTGAGCTGACGCCTTCGCGGGAAAACTAGAGAAAAGCCGTTATTCATATGCTCTATGCGTAGATTCTATTTTTGGAAAAGCAGACGAAAAGCTGGATTCGGACACCCACCTGGATAAAGGGAATCAGGCTCACCCAGCGTTAACCTTTACCTTTGAAATAGAGGATGCAGGGTACCTCCTCTTTCTGAACGTCCTACTTAATAGCGCGACTGGTCGAACAATTTGAATAAGTGGATTTCGTAATAAAACTTTGACAGTGCAATACACAAATTTCTACAGTTTTGTCCCTCTAAGTCAGAAATGCAGCTTAGTCTGCTGCCTCCGCAACTGAGCTGGGAGAATATCTACTCCAGGTACACTGAAGGACCAACTCACCCTTTTACAAAACACTCCGAGAAAACGGCATGCAAAGAAAGTTTATTGGTAAATATCGGACGTGCCAATGGCTGAGAAGAAAAAGTTATTTCGAGGGAATCTGGCAAGCAAACTTTTATATCGTCGCTTAACGCGGCTATTACTCGTATGTACCCAGCCGCTAATATAGGACTTGTTTTCTCAAGCACCGCTTCTTGCTGATAGAAGCGAACAGGTGAGTTCCAGGAGGTAGCTCAGAAGAAGAAGAAGAAGAAGAGGCGATAACTGGAACATGGTGTTTATTTGCCTGACGTTCCGGATTCTCTCTCGAACCCATCATCAGAGACAGTCTTCTGCAACTGTTGACGGGCTGTTTAGCCTCGTTGGCCACTGAACTCGAGCCCATCTTCAGTCGTCTTGGCACTGTCCTGCTATTATAGCAAGGTGATTGAGGAAGAAAAGAGTGTGGCATATGCAACTCAAGTCATCGGCGCTGCACCCACGTCGTGGGATACTCAGTGGTTATTGTCACTTCCGCCGGTCGAACTGTTTAAGTTTGGTATGTAGTTGCCTGCTCGGTGCCGCTCTAAAGTGCCCGCTATGTTGGCTTTGAAGGCTGCCAACTGATGGGATAACTGGGACCGCGTTGTCAGCCCATTGTGTGTTTGTGCTGGGTGGCTGACTGGGGGACTGAGAGTCAGTCTGCAATGGCACCTTGCTAATGTGGTCTTTATGGCACTCCTACTCAGCTGGGGATCTGAGTCGCCCCTCCCTTCTGCTGTGGTGTTCTTGTTTGAGTTAGACCATAGTGCGTAAGCCTGTGGCCTCTCCCATCTCCGGTCTTCTTGAGTCTATCTTGACACCGGGTTCAGGTGGGGGAGTGGAACAGAGAATGAGGTAGATGCAGTGCATGTAAAATATTACTATAGTTCAGCGGAAGTCACCGTCACTACACCATCCTGCTGCGAAGCATACGGTGGACATCTTCAAAATCGATGGTCGAACTGGCGTGTTCCAAAAGTGCCCGCTAAGCGAACCGCCTGGAAGGTCGCCAACTGATGAGGTAACTGGGACCTTGCAGTCCGTCCAATATGTGTTTGTGTGGAGTGGCCGACTGGCGAACTTAGATTCATGCTGCAATGGGTGCCTCTTAATGTTGCCTCTACTCCCTAGGATGAAAGCCAGGTGTTGAAACACGCTTATGGCGGTTCCGGCCACGCCAGCCTCCTGTGCCCTCTTGCGCCTCCAGTCATCTAGACTCTGCATGACACCGGGCCCAAGTGGGAGAAGAAAGAGGAGGAGTGTGTGACTCTTATCGAAAAACAGGCTTCAGATATTCAGGAAAGTCCGGTTGACATTGATGGTACCTCACATCTCCTGGCTTCTATCGGTCGTGATCACCGTCTGCGATTGTGGGATATTCAGGTCAGTTGGTGACTGACTGCCGAGATGTGCATGTTTTTTTAGTAAAATTCATCCTTCGGCCCTGTCTGCATCCACGCCCGAATAAGTACCCGATCTGCAGCTACAGAGGATATCAGGTGGCGATGCACTGATTAACTTTGGTTCGAGGAATTGCTTATGACCTCTGGTACATCCGGTCTATGGATCCTGTGCAAGCGCATGTTTGTGTTTCTGGCTCCAGATCATGGTCAGTCATGGTTGACTGAATGAAGCCCGAAACAGTACCGGTTCCATCTACCCTGAGTATCGATCGCCTTCCCACCTCTATGGTAGAGGGTGCTCACCAACAGGACAAAAAGAGCGCGTGGCTTAGTGGTTAGAATGTTAGACTTATAATCATAAACTTATAGGTTCGAACCTCAGGTATTGCAGACCTAAGATTGGGTATATATATATATATATATATATATATATATATATATATATATATATATATATATATATATGATAGTGTGGGGCTCACCGATCTGCTTAAGGAACACGTATGTTCCGTTGTGCCATGGAGCTCAGACTAGAGCCCTCGCAGGCGGTCGCATAGCGACGTGTAGCATATGATGCAATGGAACCGACAAAGACAAGGGAGACCGGAATGGCCATTTCTGGCTTATTAGCCGTCATCAGCCAGTCATACCCAATCCCAAGTGTGGCACACCTGGGATTCGAACCCGCGACCTTTGGTATTTGAGTCGAACGCTCTATCATTGAGCCACGGGCTCGTTGTTTGTCGGTTGTGATCGGGAATATGATGATAGTGTGGGGCTCACCGATCTGCTTAAGGAACACGTATGTTACGTTGTGCCATGGAGCTCAGACTAGAGCCCTCGCAGGCGGTCGCATAGCGACGTGTAGCATATGATGGAATGGAACCGACAAAGACAAGGGAGACCGGAATGGCCATTTCTGGCTTATTAGCCGTCATCAGCCAGTCATACCCAATCCCAGGTGTGCCACACTTGGGATTGTTCG
>WEDG01009387.1:0-32261 GCA_017591395.1 Schistocephalus solidus | reverse complement strand
TAGTGTCGAGCCTGCAATTTCTCCTTCTCAATGTGACCACTGGCTATCTCACATATGTGAGCTGTGAGCCTTTCAACCCCTGTTGGTTGAAAAGTGGTGCTTATGTTTGTAGGGCCAGGTCGTGTGCTTGGAACGCGTAGACGAGGTCACCATAAGCTGCGCTCATTTAAGCGTAAGACAACTGACCGCCTTGGCCGGTTGTCTTATAGCGGGGGTGGGGAGCAGAGTGAGCTCGACGGCTCAGTCCATTTTCAAATAAAAACCTGACACGCTTGAGACTATCATAGTGCGCTAAAAGCCGTGGCTCGGAAGGTTGCCAATTGACGGGAAAACTCGAACCGTATGGTCAGTCCAGTGTGCATTTGTGTGGAGTGGCTGACTGGTGAACTGAGTGTCAGGCTGCAATGGAACCTTCCTAATGTGGCGATTATGGCACACCACTGCGTGGGACCGAGCCTAGTGTGGTGGCACACCCAAGGGGTTGCGGCCGCGCCAGCAACATGCACCATTTCCCGCCTCCGGTCTTTTGACTGTGTCATGACACCAGGCTGATGTAGTGGAGGAGGAGATTGTGCGGTAGTTGCAGCCTAAGGCTACTTCATCACATGCAACTAATCCACGTGTAAGTCACATACCCTGCACCACGCATATGTAGAGCATAATGTGGACATCATCAGACTACGACGGCCGAACTGCTGAGGTGGACTTACTATGCTGAGAGCAGTTTAAGTATGCAAATAGCTGACTCGAAGTCATGCTTATCTGTCCTGTTTGCCCCCACCACACACTGTAGCCCAGGGACCCGTAAAAACTCCTAATTGCAACCAGAAACAGCGGTTCTAGACATTCTTGACTACCTCAGTCTTTGTTAAGCTTTTGGAATGCATAAAGTGCATACTGATAATTCATTTATGGTCAAAGGGATTGCGATTGCTCAAGGGGCTAGAAGGAGAGTATGATACTAAGTGCTGTAGTATCACTTCTCCGGTTCCTTAAGATAATATTGGCCTTCTGACGTCAATAGCACATAGGCCAGAATGTAAAATGCCAACAGAAACAAAACAAATTTCTGTCGAAGTATTAAAAAACAAGGGTAGGCCACATACATTTGAATTTCTTCATGAGCGAAGGTAGCTGACAGGGCTTCGATTTGGATCCCATGGACAGAAATTGTCTCAATCCTCGTGAAAATGTATTAATTTTATTAACTTAGTTTTGATTGCAGTGAATCATGCTGAAAATATATCAGAAATTGTCATTTTAGTCTATTGATGATAAGGCTTACCAATGACACAAAGTCAATTGCCTTTCGTTTTCCACAATTACAGCACTCTCGCCATCGGAGCTAACGGCCGCCATCGCTTCGATCCCATTCTATTAAATGGAATAAAAATGACACCCTAACGTTCATCTTAATTCTATTCTAAGCCTTAACTGCATAATACCTAAAATGTAGCACAAGGCCCCCTGAATTACGGCATAATAACTATTCTAATGCCCAACCGTCTCCCTTTCCAGGATTTTATCTGAAACCTGCACAAATCAGGTGTTTTATATTGCCGATGGGATGACAAAATGATACACTGCACGTTACTTAGTTCAATGACAATTGCGTTTATATCGTTTTTTATGAAAATTTGCTCGAAAGCGCCGGAAAAAGTTAAGTGAGCGCATTTGAAAAATGCCAGATTTGAATGAAGTCAGGTCAATCAGACGGGTATTAAGACACAATAACATAATCAGCGTACATCTAAGGCCAACAAAATAAATTAATTTCTAACTAGATCTGAGGCAGGCAAATAGTATTTGGTTCACAAAGTTGGATGGATGAGGCAAGAAGATGAAAAATATAGCAATTTTGGGCTGCAGTTTTTTTAACTTTTCCGAGGTTCCATTTAATATGTTAATACCTCGCAAAAGCCTCTTTTTGCATGACGATGTGCGCACTGCTGATGGGTAGTTGCGAGGTAAAAGAAGCACATATAAAGAGCACTTAGGTACCTCCCCATATGTTAAGTTAAAGGGAACAGTTGCGTATTCGTAAAATGTTTACTTAACATGCGAAAAACACGACTCGATTAAAGGGGTAGGGCACAAAAAAAGAGGCGTGCCGTTTAAAATACAAAAGGGATCAAGTGACCTTGGACTGTTTTTTTTGGGTCCAAAATCATAACCCTGAACTCAACTTTTGCCCTAGAATAAATCCTAAGCGTTGTTGGTTCGACTGCAACGGATGACCCTCTGTGCTAAAAAGGTTTTTCCGTGAGAGCTAGTCATAGTCAGCTTATTGAGTTGATTTGACAGTTAAAAATATTCCAGTATTGTGAATGACTGGTTGTTTTGGCTAACGGTTTCGTCCGCCCGGAAGCCTCGTTGCGTTGTTTTCGATGAAGAATTGAAGAAAGTGTGGGTTGAAACCCATAGAACAGATATATTCAGGTGTGCTGGCTCGGGAACACATTGTGAAACAAAAATCAGAAAAGACACATCAAAGGTCAAGTTCTATTTTATTTTAGGCTGGTTGCCAGCTTTGTAGGCAGTGATTTAGTATATCTGGGCATGCTACGAGGACACTTAAATACCTACCATCTTAGGCGACTGATTATTCGGTTTTATTTGCAGGTGACACAGGTTTTGAAAGTATGGATTTTGCCTTCCACCAAGAAGGTGTATTCGGAAGTGAATAGGATTTTCTAGGATGTATAGCTTGTCTTATGTGAGGGTGCAGTAAATAAAAATCGGGATTGGTGGACTTCATTCCTATAAAGATGAACAAGTTCTCATCAGTGGATCCTAACGAATAAAACGGTAAGAGATAAATGGGATTTGGGAGTGGGGATTAAACATAAATCTCATATTTTGACTACTCTACGTACTTTTATAAGGCCGACGGGTGATGCAGGAAAGAACCTGGTTGCCGAATTAACTTCCTAATGAATAATTGTTTGAAAAACTTTTTAAAGTGCAGTTGATCAGGAAGCGAAAGAAGGAAAAAAAGTAATCATTTACAGCAAAACGTGTGACACTAGTTTCCGTGACTGCTTTGGAGAAAGCGTTTATTTGTACCCTAGGAGAAATCCCAAGTACGAAGATTAGAAAAATCGAAGGAAGCAAGACCACAACCGCACGATGAGTAACGGTTTTGCACACGTCTGGAAAAAAATTCACGCATTTTTACCTTGCGTGGGCTTGCTATCTCCTTCATCATTGGTGATACGACGTGAGGGCTAAGACAACGCACTAATTACTGCACTCCAGCCCATATATGGGGTGTGAAGTGTATGCGCGCTAAACAAGCGCAGGTAACATAAATTTCCGTGGTGCTAGTAGCCATCTCCTTTTTAGTAAGAACACAGAACTAGTAATCAGTGAATCCATTCCGCAAACAAACCACAAAAACAACAACAGAAACCGCACGATGAGAAAGGGTTTTGCACACGTCTAGAAAAATCCACGCATTTTTACTTTGCGTGGGGTTTCTATCTCCTTCATCTTTGGCGATACGTTATGAGCACTAAGACAATGCACTACTCACTGCACTCAAGCCCATATATGTGGTGGTTCGAAGTGTACTCGCGCTAAATAAGTGCAGGTAACATATATTTCCATGGTGCTTCTAGCCATTTACGTTTTTATATAGAACGCAGAACTAGTGTGCAGTGCATCGATTCCTTAGTTGGGGGACTTCGCTCAATGGAGACCTAGTCTGGTTAAGAATTAACAGTCATTAATGAAAGAAGGTTTTGGTAAAGAATTAACAGTCATTAATGAAAGAAGGTTTTGGTATTAGAGATCAAACTCCTGGTTATCGATCAAAGGTTTGGAAAATATTTACTCACTAAATCTCGGTGCTATCTCTAAATTGCTGTTGTCGAAGACACGTGCGTGGCCTTGAGAAACTATGGGTCTTTTTTGGACGTGCAGACTCCGACTATAGTAGCTTTGTCTCAGGCGAAAATGTGCCCTGTATCGAGAGTGCGCATAGCCGCTAGTAGTAGACAATTAAGTTAAATATTCCGATAAATACAACGCAGCCTGGAATGACCAATTCTGTCAAATGGAATGTAATTAGCCATTTATATTTAACGCCAGATGGAACAAAATTAAATGATCGAATCCAGGAACCCTAGATTTGAATTTGAACGCTTTTACCATTGACGCACGTGCTCGTTGTCTTGCCGATTAAGATATGTAATATTGACTTGAATTCCTTGATGATGGCGCAACCATAACTATCCGTGTCAAACGCTCTACTCACTGCGTCAAGATCTCGTTGTCTTGTCGGTTTCGATAGGGAATATTAACAATGGTAGTTTTGGCACACACAAAAACGGTTACATGACTCACTCGTCCCAGTGTGCCTTTTGGGTTAACTCTAGAGCCCCGCCAACAGCCACAGACTAGATAGTGATATACACAGAATGACATTACCAACACAGACAAGTGACACTGTAATGACCATTTCAGGCAGATTAAACTCCATCAGCCAACCATACACAACCCATAGGTGCTGCGTGCCCGATGCTCGAACTTGGGGAGCTTTATCGACGCTGTTCCCAAGCCATCATCAGACTAGCGTAAATGTGTCAACACTCATAATATATATCATAAGCGCCTTACCATCGATACTTATGTAGCGTTGGACTGAATAACCGGCCACTATGTGTCAGCCTGTATTAATATGTGATCTTCTTATCCATGTTCTCTGCGATTTTTCTACCAAACACCCAAATAAATGTGTTGGGTGATGCATGATTATCCCAATTGCATGGCCTCAAAAAACGATGGGCCTTTCTTGGAGGTGCCGGCTCTAAGGAAAGTTTTCCCTGTTTTGAGGGTCACATGGCTACTTGGGATAGATTGTCACCCCTCTTGACCGTAAGGTGATGTTTGTGAATGCGTGTGTATCATTTAGTGGTGCACCGAACAGCAAAATTTATATGTGACTATTCTTTTCACAACACCCACTTACGAAAGATTTTGAAACACCTTTGGAAAATTCAATAGAAATTGTTGTGAAATGAAGCTGAATCGAAACCTCCGCTGATGAGATAATGGTAGTTTGAGGTAGGTTCTTTATTTGCACACAAACCACCAGATAGACCATGACAATGCATAGAGAAAGTTAATAAATCTTCTGACACGTACATTCCCGCAGTTGCCTTGCTAGATCTCCTAGACCATTATTAAGAAACTGTTTTTTTTACTTCTATAAGCTATTCTATAAACAACTAAAAAGGAGCTCCCACTATCGACAATATTTAGCACTATATTATGCGGGATTTTAGGCTTTTCTCATTACGTGGCCAAAAAGGGTTTAGGGAAACATGTGGACGTAAAAGGAATTTCTGCTGATTTATTGACATAAATCTCCAAAAAGCCAAAAAACCCCAGTGTTCATTCTGCTATTTACTGTTTGCCCACCACCTCGTAGGTCAACTGAAGAGGCCTGACAAGTGTCTCTCCATTGACTTATACCTTGTCATCAAGTCGAATGTAAACCTTAACTGTATTTTTGCTCTTCCTGATCTCGCTTAACCTGTTTTTTTAAATTAAATTCAACCTTAACTATGATCGCCTCGTTAAAAGTGTGCAAGTTGATGACATCTTTCCTTTCGCCACAAAAATAAACTCTTTAACGCTACTTTTCCTTCCAGTTTCGGCTTGAACGTTACTAGCTTCTTGGCTTATCTGAGATGCGTCAGAGCAGAACTTGTTTAAAAAGTTCCTTCAATGAAAGTATCATCAAGAACGGGGCACACAGTCTTCCTTTCTTCTTCTCTGCACTGGCCTTGGAAGACTTAGTTCAAAAATATCCAGGACTTTTAAAGTAACCAGTGAAATACTTAAGTGAAAATCTTTTTTTCCAAATGAATTAATTCGTATTTTTAATTATCGCAATTTTACGTGCCAATATCTTGCTAGAAGGAGAGATTAAGATATCCTTGGAAGAAAAACTGTGCGGCTGATAATACTATTGTCGTCTGCATTTGCTAACTTATCATCACCAGTCAACAGAAACCCATATCTACATTTTGCGACTTATCACTTATCGAACATTGCATCGCTTATTCCACGTATATTTTGGGGATCTTTACGTTTTACTAGTATAATATATGCAGACTGACAAATTGCCTTTAGTATATCACAGGAAATAAGACGTGAGCGTGTGAGAGACTTTTTGGATTTGACTTAACTCAGACCACGCAGTCAGTCCAATGCGTGTTGCTTCGAGTGGCTCACCGGTGGTCTTAGTGTCGAGCCTGCAATTTCTCCTTCTCAATGTGACCACTGGCTATCTCACATATGTGAGCTGTGAGCCTTTCAACCCCTGTTGGTTGAAAAAGTGGTGCTTATGTTTGTAGGGCCAGGTCGTGTGCTTGGAACGCGTAGACGAGGTCACCATAAGCTGCGCTCATTTAAGCGTAAGACAACTGACCGCCTTGGCCGGTTGTCTTATAGCGGGGGTGGGGAGCGAGTGAGCTCGACGGCTCAGTCCATTTTCAAATAAAAAACCTGACACGCTTGAGACTATCATAGTGCGCTAAAAGCCGTGGCTCGGAAGGTTGCCAATTGACGGGAAAACTCGAACCGTATGGTCAGTCCAGTGTGCATTTGTGTGGAGTGGCTGACTGGTGAACTGAGTGTCAGGCTGCAATGGAACCTTCCTAATGTGGCGATTATGGCACACCCACTGCGTGGGACCGAGCCTAGTGTGGTGGCACACCCAAAGGGGGTTGCGGCCGCGCCAGCAACATGCACCATTTCCCGCCTCCGGTCTTTTTGACTGTGTCATGACACCAGGCTGATGTAGTGGAGGAGGAGATTGTGCGGTAGTTGCAGCCTAAGGCTACTATCACATGCAACTAATCCACGTGTAAGTCACATACCCTGCACCACGCATCTGTAGAGCATAATGTGGACATCATCAGACTACGACGGCCGAACTGCTGGAATTGGACTTACTATGCTGAGAGCAGTTTAGTATGCAAATAGCTGACTCGAAGTCATGCTTATCTGTCCTGTTTGCCCCCACCACACACTGTAGCCCAGGGACCCGTAAAAACTCCTAATTGCAACCAGAAACAGCGGTTCTAGACATTCTTGACTACCTCAGTCTTTGTTAAGCTTTGGAATGCATAAAGTGCATACTGATAATTCATTTATGGTCAAAGGATTGCGATTGCTCAAGGGGCTAGAAGGAGAGTATGATACTAAGTGCTGTAGTATCACTTCTCCGGTTCCTTAAGATAATATTGGCCTTCTGACGTCAATAGCACATAGGCCAGAATGTAAATGCCAACAGAAACAAACAAATTTCTGTCGAAGTATTAAAAAACAAGGGTAGGCCACATACATTTGAATTTCTTCATGAGCGAAGGTAGCTGACAGGGCTTCGATTTGGATCCCATGGACAGAAATTGTCTCAATCCTCGTGCAAAATGTATTAATTTTATTAACTTAGTTTTGATTGCAGTGAATCATGCTGAAAATATATCAGAAATTGTCATTTTAGTCTATTGATGATAAGGCTTACCAATGACACAAAGTCAATTGCCTTTCGTTTTCCACAATTACAGCACTCTCGCCATCGGAGCTAACGGCCGCCATCGCTTCGGGATCCCATTCTATTAAATGGAATAAAATGACACCCTAACGTTCATCTTAATTCTATTCTAAGCCTTAACTGCATAATACCTAAAATGTAGCACAAGGCCCCCCCTGAATTACGGCATAATAACTATTCTAATGCCCAACCGTCTCCCTTTCCAGGATTTATCTGAAACCTGCACAAATCAGGTGTTTTATATTGCCGATGGGATGACAAAATGATACACTTGCACGTTACTTAGTTCAATGACAATTGCGTTTATATCGTTTTTATGAAAATTTGCTCGAAAGCGCCGGAAAAGTTAAGTGAGCGCATTTGAAAATGCCAGATTTGAATGAAGTCAGGTCAATCAGACGGGTATTAAGACACAATAACATAATCAGCGTACATCTAAGGCCAACAAAATAAATTAATTCTAACTAGATCTGAGGCAGGCAAATAGTATTTGGTTCACAAAGTTGGATGGATGAGGCAAGAAGATGAAAATATAGCAATTTTGGGCTGCAGTTTTTTTAACTTTTCCGAGGTTCCATTTAATATGTTAATACTCGCAAAAGCCTCTTTTGCATGACGATGTGCGCACTGCTGATGGGTAGTTGCGAGGTAAAAGAAGCACATATAAGAGCACTTAGGTACCTCCCCTATGTTAAGTTAAAGGGAACAGTTGCGTATTCGTAAATGTTTACTTAACATGCGAAAACACGACTCGATTAAAGGGTAGGGCACAAAAAGAGGCGTGCCGTTTAAAATACAAAAGGGATCAAGTGACCTTGGACTGTTTTTTTGGGTCCAAATCATAACCCTGAACTCAACTTTTGCCCTAGAATAAATCCTAAGCGTTGTTGGTTCGACTGCAACGGATGACCCTCTGTGCTAAAAAAGGTTTTCCGTGAGAGCTAGTCATAGTCAGCTTATTGAGTTGATTTGACAGTTAAAAAATATTCCAGTATTGTGAATGACTGGTTGTTTGGCTAACGGTTTCGTCCGCCCGGAAGCCTCGTTGCGTTGTTTTCGATGAAGAATTGAAGAAAGTGTGGGTTGAAACCCATAGAACAGATATATTCAGGTGTGCTGGCTCGGGAACACATTGTGAAACAAAAATCAGAAAGACACATCAAAGGTCAAGTTCTATTTTATTTTAGGCTGGTTGCCAGCTTTGTAGGCAGTGATTTAGTATATCTGGGCATGCTACGAGGACACTTAAATACCTACCATCTTAGGCGACTGATTATTCGGTTTTATTTGCAGGTGACACAGGTTTTGAAAGTATGGATTTGCCTTCCACCAAGAAGGTGTATTCGGAAGTGAATAGGATTTTCTAGGATGTATAGCTTGTCTTATGTGAGGGTGCAGTAAATAAAATCGGGATTGGTGGACTTCATTCCTATAAAGATGAACAAGTTCTCATCAGTGGATCCTAACGAATAAACGGTAAGAGATAAATGGGATTTGGGAGTGGGGATTAAACATAAATCTCATATTTGACTACTCTACGTACTTTTATAAGGCCGACGGGTGATGCAGGAAAGAACCTGGTTGCCGAATTAACTTCCTAATGAATAATTGTTTGAAAACTTTTAAAGTGCAGTTGATCAGGAAGCGAAAGAAGGAAAAAAGTAATCATTTACAGCAAAACGTGTGACACTAGTTTCCGTGACTGCTTTGGAGAAAGCGTTTATTTGTACCCTAGGAGAAATCCCAAGTACGAAGATTAGAAAATCGAAGGAAGCAAGACCACAACCGCACGATGAGTAACGGTTTTGCACACGTCTGGAAAAATTCACGCATTTTTACCTTGCGTGGGCTTGCTATCTCCTTCATCATTGGTGATACGACGTGAGGGCTAAGACAACGCACTAATTACTGCACTCCAGCCCATATATGGGGGTGTGAAGTGTATGCGCGCTAAACAAGCGCAGGTAACATAAATTTCCGTGGTGCTAGTAGCCATCTCCTTTTTAGTAAGAACGCAGAACTAGTAATCAGTGAATCCATTCCGCAACAACCACAAAAACAACAACAGAAACCGCACGATGAGAAAGGGTTTTGCACACGTCTAGAAAAATCCACGCATTTTTACTTTGCGTGGGGTTTCTATCTCCTTCATCTTTGGCGATACGTTATGAGCACTAAGACAATGCACTACTCACTGCACTCAAGCCCATATATGTGGTGGTTCGAAGTGTACTCGCGCTAAATAAGTGCAGGTAACATATATTTCCATGGTGCTTCTAGCCATTTACGTTTTATATAGAACGCAGAACTAGTGTGCAGTGCATCGATTCCTTAGTTGGGGGACTTCGCTCAATGGAGACCTAGTCTGGTTAAGAATTAACAGTCATTAATGAAAGAAGGTTTTGGTAAAGAATTAACAGTCATTAATGAAAGAAGGTTTTTGGTATTAGAGATCAAACTCCTGGTTATCGATCAAAGGTTTGGAAAATATTTACTCACTAAATCTCGGTGCTATCTCTAAATTGCTGTTTGTCGAAGACACGTGCGTGGCCTTGAGAAACTATGGGTCTTTTTTGGACGTGCAGACTCCGACTATAGTAGCTTTGTCTCAGGCGAAAATGTGCCCTGTATCGAGGGTGCGCATAGCCGCTAGTAGTAGAAAATTAAGTTAAATATTCCGATAAATACAACGCAGCCTGGAATGACCAATTCTGTCAAATGGAATGTAATTAGCCATTTATATTTAACGCCAGATGGAACAAAATTAAATGATCGAATCCAGGAACCCTAGATTTGAATTTGAACGCTTTTACCATTGACGCACGTGCTCGTTGTCTTGCCGATTAAGATATGGAATATTGACTTGAATTCCTTGATGATGGCGCAACCATAACTATCCGTGTCAAACGCTCTACTCACTGCGTCAAGATCTCGTTGTCTTGTCGGTTTCGATAGGGAATATTAACAATGGTAGTTTGGCACACACAAAACGGTTACATGACTCACTCGTCCCAGTGTGCCTTTGGGTTAACTCTAGAGCCCCGCCAACAGCCACAGACTAGATAGTGATATACACAGAATGACATTACCAACACAGACAAGTGACACTGTAATGACCATTTCAGGCAGATTAAACTCCATCAGCCAACCATAAACAAACCCAAGGTGCTGCGGTGCCCGATGCTCGAACTTGGGGAGCTTTTTCGACGCTGGTTCCCAAGCCATCATCAGACTAGCGTAAATGTTCAACACTCATAATATATATCATAAGCGCCTTACCATCGATACTTATGTAGCGTTGGACTGAATAACCGGCCACTATGTGTCAGCCTGTATTAATATGTGATCTTCTTATCCATGTTCTCTGCGATTTTTCTACCAAACACCCAAATAAATGTGTTGGGTGATGCATGATTATCCCAAATTGCATGGCCTCAAAAAACGATGGGCCTTTCTTGGAGGTGCCGGCTCTAAGGAAAGTTTTCCCTGTTTTGAGGGTCACATGGCTACTTGGGATAGATTGTCACCCTCTTGACCGTAAGGTGATGTTTGTGAATGCGTGTGTATCATTTAGTGGTGCACCGAACAGCAAAAATTTATATGTGACTATTATTTTCACAACACCCACTTACGAAAGATTTTGAAACACCTTTGGAAAATTCAATAGAAATTGTTGTGAAATGAAGCTGAATCGAAACCTCCGCTGATGAGATAATGGTAGTTTGAGGTAGGTTCTTTATTTGCACACAAACCACCAGATAGACCATGACAATGCATAGAGAAAGTTAATAAATCTTCTGACACGTACATTCCCGCAGTTGCCTTGCTAGATCTCCTAGACCTTTATTAAGAAACTGTTTTTTTTACTTCTATAAGCTATTCTATAAACAACTAAAAGGAGCTCCCACTATCGACAATATTTAGCACTATATTATGCGGGATTCTAGGCTTTTCTCATTACGTGGCCAAAAAGGGTTTAGGGAAACATGTGGACGTAAAAGGAATTTCTGCTGATTTATTGACATAAATCTCCAAAAGCCAAAAACCCCAGTGTTCATTCTGCTATTTACTGTTTGCCCACCACCTCGTAGGTCAACTGAAGAGGCCTGACAAGTGTCTCTCCATTGACTTATACCTTGTCATCAAGTCGAATGTAAACCTTAACTGTATTTTTGCTCTTCCTGATCTCGCTAAACCTGTTTTTTTAAATTTAATTCAACCTTAACTATGATCGCCTCGTTAAAGTGTGCAAGTTGATGACATCTTTCCTTTCGCCACAAAATAAACTCTTTAACGCTACTTTTCCTTCAGTTTCGGCTTGAACGTTACTAGCTTCTTGGCTTATATGAGATGTGTCAGAGCAGAACTTGTTTAAACAAGTTCATTCAATGAAAGTAACATCAAGAACGGGGCACACACCTTTACTTTCTTCATCTCTGCACTGGCCTTGGAAAACTTAGTTCGAAAATGCCCATGACATTAAAAGGAACCGGTGAAATACTTAAGTGAAAAGGTTTTTTTCCAAATTAATTAATTCGTATTTTTAATTATCGCAATTTTACGTGCCAATATCTTGCTAGAAGGAGAGATTAAGATATCCTTGGAAGAAACACTGTGCGGCTGATAAAACTACTGTTGTCTGAATTTGCTAACTTACCATCACCAGTCAACAGAAACCCATATCTACATTTTGCGACTTATCACTTATCGAAAATTGCTTCGCTTATTCCACGTATATTTTTGGAATCTTTAAGTTTTACTAATAAAATATATGCAGACGGACAAATTGACTTTATTATATCACAGGAAATAAGACGTGAGCGTGTGAGAGACTTTTTGGATTTGACTTAACTCAGACCACGCAGTCAGTTCAATGCATGTTGCGTCGAGTGGCTCACCGGTGGTCTTAGTGTCGAGCCTGCAATTTCTCCTTCTCAATGTGACCACTGGCTATCTCACATATGTGAGCTGTGAGCATTTAGACCCCTGTTGGTTGAAAAACTGGTGCTTATGTTTGTAGGGCCAGGTCGTGTGCTTGGAACGCGTAGACGAGGTCACCATAAGCTGCGCCCATTTAAGCGTAAGACAACTGACCGCCTTGGACGGTAGTCTTATAGCGGGGATGGGGAGCGAGTGAGCTCGACGGCTCAGTCCATTTTCAAATAAAAAACCTGACACGCTTGAGACTATCATAGTGCGCTAAAAGCCGTGGCTCGGAAGGTTGCCAATTGACGGGAAAACTCGAACCGTATGGTCAGTCCAGTGTGCATTTGTGTGGAGTGTCTGACTGGTGAACTGAGTGTCAGGCTGCAATGGAACCTTCCTAATGTGGTGATTATGGCACACCCACTGGGTGGGACCGAGCCTAGTGTGGTGGCACACCCAAAGGGGGTTGCGGCCGCGCCAGCAACATGCACCCTTTCCCGCCTCCGGTCTTTTTGACTGTGTCATGACACGAGGCTGAAGTAGTGGAGGAGGAGATTGTGCGGTAGCTGCAGCCTTAGGCTACTATCACATACAACATATCCACGTGGAAGTCACATACCCTGCACCACGCATCTGTAGAGCATAATTTGGACATCATCAGACTACGACGGCCGAACTGCTGGAATTGGACTTACTATGCTGAGAGCAGTTAAGTATGCAAATAGCTGACTCGAAGTCATGCTTATCTGTCCTGTTTGCCCCCACCACACACTGTAGCCCAGGGACCCGTAAAAACTCCTAATTGCAACCAGAAACAGCGGTTCTAGACATTCTTGACTACCTCAGTCTTTGTTAAGCTTTGGAATGCATAAAGTGCATACTGATAATTCATTTATGGTCAAAGGATTGCGATTGCTCAAGGGGCTAGAAGGAGAGTATGATACTAAGTGCTGTAGTATCACTCCTCCTGTTGCTTAATATAATATTGGCCTTCTGACGTCAATAGCACATAGGCCAGAATGTAAATGCCAACAGGAACATACAACTTTCTGTCGAAGTATGGAAAACAAGGGTAGGTCACTTGAATTTTAATTTCTACATGAGCGAAGGTAGCTGACAGGGTCTTCGATTTGGATCCCATGGACAGAAAGTGTCTCAATCCTCGTAAAAATGTATACATTTTATTAACTTAGTTTTGATTGCAGTGAATTATGCTGGAAATATATCAGAAATTGTCATTTAAGTCTATTGATGATAAGGCTTACCAATGACTCAATGTCAATTGCCTTTCGTTTTCCACAATTACAGCACTCTCGCCATCGGAGCTCACGGCCACCATCGCTTCGGGATCCCTTTCTATTAAATGGAATAAAATGACACCCTAACGCTCATCTTAATTCTATTCTAAGCCTTAACTGCATTATACCTAAAATGTAGCACAAGGCCCCCCCTGAATTACGGCATAATACCTATTCTAATGCCCAACCGTCTCCCTTTCCATTATTTTTTTTCTAAAACCTGCTTGTAATTCAATTAAATTTAGTGAGGGAAATAGGTCGGGGTCTTTGAGTACAGTTTATATTTGCTTTACACACTTTGTCTTTTTGACACGAATATAAGGTTAGCAGTATTACAGCAAAACTATTGCGTATAACAGGGGATTTTGTCAATTTTGGAGCATTTAAATGCTAGAATCATATAGGTTCCGTCATTGCGGTGTGAGCAGACCTTAAAAAAAAAAATATCACATAGAAAGGTGTTTTATATTGCCGATTCGATGACAAAATTTTACACTTGCACGTTACTAAGTTCAATGACAATTGCGTTTATATCGTTTTTATGTAAATTTGCTCGAAAGCGCCGGAAAAGTTAAGTAAGCGCATTTTAAAATGCCAGATTTGAATGAAGTCAGGTCAATCAGACGGGTATTAAGACACAATCACATAATCAGCGTACATCTAAGGCCAACGAAATAAATTATTTCTCACTAGATCTGAGGCAGGCAAATAGTATTTGGTTCACAAAGTTGGATGGATGAAGCAAGAAGATGAAAATATAGCAATTTTGGGCTGCAGTTTTCTTTTCCTTTTCCGAGGTTCCATTTAATATGTCAATACTCGCAAAAGCCTCTTTTGCATGACGATGTGCGCACTGCTGATGGGTTGTTGCGAGGTAAAAGAAGCACATATAAGAGCACTTAGGTACCTCCCACATGTTAAGTTAAAGGGAACAGTTGCGTATTCGTAAATATTTTACTTAACATGCGAAAAACACGACTCGATTAAAGGGTAGGGCACAAAAAAGAGGCGTGCCGTTTAAAAATACAAGAGGGATCAAGTGACCTTGGACTGTTTTTGGGTCCAAATCATAACCCTGAACTCAACTTTTGCCCTAGAATAAATCCTAAGCGTTGTTGCTTCGACTGCAACGGATGACCCTCTGTGCTAAAAAAGGTTTTCCGTGAGAGCTAGTCATAGTCAGCTTATTGAGTTGATTTGACAGTTAAAAAATATTCCAGTATTGTGAATGACTGTCTTTGTGGCTAACGGTTTCAACCGCCCGGAAGCCTCGTAGCGTTGTTTTTGAGGAAGAATTGAGGAAAAAGTGGGTTGAAACCCATAGAACAGATATATTCAAGTGTGCTGGCTCGGGAACACATTGTTAAACAAAAATCAGAAAGACACATCAAAGGTCAAGTTCTATTTTATTTTAGGTTGGTTGCCAGCTTTGTAGGCAGTGATTTAGTATATCTGGGCATGCTACGAGGACTCTGAAATACCTACCATCTTAGGCGACTGATTATTCGGTTTTATTTGCAGGTGACACAGGTTTTGAAAGTATGGATTTGCCTTCCACCAAGAAGGTGTATTCGGAAGTGAATAGGATTTTCTAGAATTTATAGCTTGTCTTATGTGAGGGTGCAGTAAATAAAATCGGGATTGGTGGACTTAATCCTATAAAGATGAACAAGTTCTCATCAGTGGATCCTAACGAATAAACGGTAAGAGATAAATGGGATTTGGGAGTGGGGATTAAACATAAATCTCATATTTTACTATTCTCCGTACTTTTATAAGGCCGACGAGGGATGCAGGAAAGAACCTGGTTGCCGAATTAACTTCCTAATGAATAATTGTTTGAAAACTTTTAAATTGCAGTTGATCAGGAAGCGAAAGAAGGAAAAAAGTAATCATTTAAAGCAAAACGTGTGACACTAGTTTCCGTGAATGCTTTGGAGAAAGCGTTTATTTGTACCCTAGGAGAAATCCCAAGTACGAAGATAAGAAAATCGAAGGAAGCAAGACGACAACCGCACGATGAGTAACGGTTTTGCACACGTCAGGAAAAATTCACGCATTTTTACCTTGCGTGGGCTTGCTATCTCCTTCATCATTGGTGATACGACGTGAGGGCTAAGACAACGCACTAATTACTACACTCCAGCCCATATATGGGGTGGGGGGTGTGAAGTGTATGCGCGCTAAACAAGCGCAGGTAACATAAATTTCCGTGGTGCTAGTAGCCATCTCCTTTTTAGTAAGAACACAGAACTAGTAATCAGTGAATCCATTCCGCAACAACCACAAAAACAACAACAGAAACCGCACGATGAGAAAGGGTTTTGCACACGTCTAGAAAAATCCACGCATTTTTACTTTGCGTGGGGTTTCTATCTCCTTCATCATTGGCGATACTATTATCGTCTGCATTTGCTAACTTACCATTACCTGTCAACAGAAACCCATATCTACATTTTGCGACTTATCACTTATCGAACATTGCATCGCTTATTCCACGTTTATTTTGGAGATCTTTACGTTTTACTGGTATAATATATGCAGACTGACAAATTGTCTTTAGTATATCACAGAAAATAAGACGTGAGCGTGTGAGAGACTTTTTGGATTTGACTTAACTCAGACCACGCCCTCAGTCCAATGCGTGTTGCGTCGAGTGGCTCACCGGTGGTCATAGTGCCGAGCCTGCAATTTCTCCTACTCAATGTGACCACTGGCTATCTCACATATGTGAGCTGTGAGCCTTTCAACCCCTGTTGGTTGAAATACTGGTGCTTATGTTTGTAGGGCCAGGTCGTGTGCTTCGAACGCGTAGACGAGGTCACCATAAGCTGCGCCCATTTAAGCGTAAGACAACTGACCGCCTTGGACACCAGGCTGATGAAGTGGCTTTCGTTAGATCCACGAAGGTAGTGTATAGGTGAGTTCGTATCTCCTGACACTTCTCTTGTAGCTGGCGGGCGGCAAAGATCATATCGGATGTACCGCGCAGTCTGCGGAAGCCATTTACAATTTCCGGGAGCAGGCCCTGCTCTTGGTGACCGTTAAACGATTGAGAAGGATACGGGCGAAGATCTTCCCGGCGATGTTGAGCAACGCGATGCCTCTGTGATTATCACAGAGTGGCGGGTTCCCCTTCCGTTTGTAGAGATGGCCGATAGTCGCGTCTTTGAAATCCTGAGGATCTTGTCCTTGGCGCCACATCTCCTGGAAGAGTGTTGTGAGTTCTGCCATCAGCCGGGCCCACCGTGCGTGTAGACTTCCGGTTTGATTTCGTCGGATCCCGGGTGCTTTACCGCTGGAAATCTGCTGCAAGGCCCGGATGGTTTCTGGTAGGGAAGGTGGTTGATCCAGGTCATTGTTCGTGTCCACTTCAAGGAGCCGGTCAATGGCAGCATCGGAGATGGCTGCTGAGCAATTAAGGACATTTATGAAGTGCTCGGCCCAGCGCTTCAGAATTTGCGATTTCTCTGTCAGCAGTGCTGTGCCGTCAGAGCTGAGCAGCGGTGCGGACCCCTTAATACACGGGCCGTAGATGGCCTTGATGGCTTTGAACAAAAGTTTTTTCATTTCATTGCGGTCCGCATACCCATGGACTTCCTCAGCCTTTCGGATCATCCAGGCATCCTGCATCTCCCGCAGCCGTTGTTGTACAAGGCACCGGAATCTGAAAAAGGCTTCTTTGGCGGCGTCAGTCCGAAGGTCCATTTAGGCTTTGTGTAGTCCATTCTTCTCCGCGAGTAAGTTGCTGATGTCAGCGTCATTGTCTTGTTGTCGATGGTATGCGCGTCCGAGTACATCGAGGGCGGTGGACTGGAAGATATTTCGCAGTTGACACGATCGTGTCTCCACAGTAGCGTTATCAACTGGAGCATGTAGGTCCTCCAGTTTCTCGGTTATTTGGTTGCTGAAATCAAAACAGTGAGAAGGCAAATTAAATAAAAGAGTATTTAACTTAAATGGCGGCCTCTTACCTTGGGGCCTTCGTCGGGGTTTCAGTCAGAGCCTCATATGGGAGATGACGAGGTGGTGATCTGTCCACCCATCGTAATCGCGGATTGCCTTGGTTACCAGCACGTCCTGTCGATCTCGCCTCTTGACGAGAAAATAGTCCAGCAGAGTCCTGCACCGCGACCGAGGGTGCATCCACGTGGCCTTCTCCCGCGTCGGAAGGCGGAAAAAGGTGTTGGTCAGCAGGAGACGGTGTTCCGCACACGTGCGCAGAAGAAGGATGCCGTTATCGTTACAGCTACCGAGACCGTGGGTACCCAGCACTACATGCCAGGCAGTGTGGTCCGTCCCGACGCGGACATTGAAGTCACCAAGGACAATTAACTTGTCCTCTTTCGGCAAAGTCGGCAGCAAGGCGTGCAGGTCCTCGTAGAATTTGTCCTTCGGCGAATCAGAGCTCGTCATTGGGAGAGCGAAGGCGTAAATGATGGTGGCGAACTGGTCTCCCCGAAGAGGCAAGCGAAGGCAGACAGGACAGACGTCCAACAATGTCTTTCCGGATGGCAAAGGCAAAACCAGCGACGCGTCGCTCTTCCTTTGGCCGGCAGCTCCAGAAGAAGGTGTAGCCGGCACCCACCTCCTCCAGCTGACCCTGCTCAGAAAATCGGGTGTCGCTTAGAGCAGCAATGTCCACCTTGTAGCGTGCCAGTTCCCGAGCGACTAGCGCCGTCCTTCGTTTCGGCCGGTTGCTCCTAGGATTGTCTAAAATGGAACGGACATTCCAGGCTGCTAGTGTGAGTGGACTCACCCGAGCAGTCTGAGGGTATGGCGTGGGGGATTGGGACGGGGTTATTGTTGTTTATTTGTATTTTAACGACCGCGTATTTTGCGATCTGCGATCAGCGGCCGGCTGCAAATGACGTGATAACACGAATTTGTTACTCACCTTATCTATCCCATAGCTCCGCGAGGAGACAAGCAGTGCTGTCACTAAATAGGGCTGCTCGGACATCCAGACGGCTGCCGAACTCCACTATGGGTTACGGTTTTTGAGTGGGAGAACGACCCGAGTTTGCCTGGGCCGCTTTCGTGGTTGCTGTCACCCCCACCGTATGACTTTTTGAGTGGGGATGTGGGAAGTTCGCGAGTCAGACATACCGGGTGTGGAGGCACCCAAAACACCTGAGACCAGATAATGCAAACGACACGGGCAGATAAGTGTTTCACCACTAAATACTTCAGTAGATAACTCTCAACTTGGAAAAGGAATCAACCAAAATTCTCGCGATGATACAATCGTTCAGCTTCTGAAGCAGTTTTTAATTTCACTTCCCTAGTGGTGTACCACCGAAGAGAAGATGCCCTAAAATGTCACCAGACGCTCAAGCTCTCAAAATGCGGAAAAGCAAAGGACAGATAAGTGTGCACAGAAAGTTAACTGTCTATCGTAAGGGACCATTATTAAGTGAACACTATCGTCATCAAGTTTGAATTTTAGCGGAAAACAACATAGGATAAACGGGTGGTGAAAAATATAGATTTGAACAGAGGTTATGCAGACATGGTCAAATAATTTATTCAAGTTGTGAAACAATTGGCGACCTTGGTTTGATATGAACCCACGACAACCAGGGATGAATTAAGCACGGCTACTAGGCCCCACCGGAAGACGTGAGTTTAATTAAACTTAGGTCAAGTTGCCTCTTAGCCTACTGAAATATGCTGCCGTGGGTTTCGAATGCCAAAAGATCACCAAGTTTTTCTTAACTGGTTTAAATAAATTGCCAATTCTCAAAAAATGCAGTCAACTGACGAAACAATATATGCTGAAAGATACGTCAGTAAAAAGGAAAAATGCTATTATCGGCAGCGGAAGCCTTCTACCAAATACCACAAAAGGGAAACGTCTCAGTAAACCGTATTGCCCACAAATTAATAGTCATTCGTCAATCACTGGAAAATACGCAGAAAGGATTTCTCAGTTGCCTGAGATATTCCATCAACAACAAAACAACCGCAGTTCAATTCCTGCCAGGGGCACTGACAACGACCTCGACAACGCATCGTCAAAATGGTTGGTCATCGTGAGTGCATCATCAGCTCCGGGACCGCAAGCATCGGGACATCGGCTATCGAACCATAACCATGGCAACCGTCACAGAGGCTCGATCAGTACGCCCCGGTTTAGTCGGGTGTTTAACGTTAACCCACTTTGTGGACTGCGCCACTGTATCTCGCCGACCCCGAGCACACAAGGGGTGACTTTCGTCTTGACCGCATTCGTCTCCCACCAAGTCTATGGTGGTCTACTACTACCGCAAATACCAGCAGAACTGATTATTATTCCGGAAAGACTGCTTACGTACGTATTGACTCTCCAAGTTGCCTCTTTTGCCTGGTGGAAACTCCTGCAGTATTTTAAAATGTACTCAAAAGAAGTCTCAGGGGTTTAAATTTCTGCAGTTTTGTATGGGTGGCAGATGATGGTTATGAAGCCGGAAGTGACTACGCCATTTACCCTTGTCTTAGTTGGTAATGTCGTTCAGCAGCGTTTTCTTTTGATAGTTGTCCGTGAACTAGTGTTTTCGGACAATATTTACGACCACATTCCTAAGCTGAAGGCGTCTTTTTGTCCATTTTGCGCAGCAAAATAGGCATAAAGCAAAGTTCAGGGTGGTCTCCTTGTGTGTTTACTTTGCACAGATTCGTTTAATCAATAAAGCATTCAAACAATTCAACAATTATGTTGTCTTGGCATGTTATTCAAACAGGCTAGACGTTTTTGACAAATAACTGTCCTCCTGAACACGCTTCTGCGAATTTCACTAACAACTCTTGGTTGAATGTAGTTGGGACATTAGGTCGATTGCATATTTTGCTCAACAACGAATCAACCTGTAACTTTACCATTTGAGATGTCTACATCATATTGACTATGAGGTGACATTTGTGTATTGGTTTAAATGAGAAATAATTTGACTTAATCTGACAAAGGAGATTTGTAGATGAATAAACGCCTACTGACTAACAAATTTAAATGCATTCTCTTGAACGTAGACATCGATCATATGAATGTTGAAAGCGTAAGAGTTGTTAAGGTGTACCATATTGACGTTCTTTATGATTGTAATTGTAAGGTTTTAACGTAATATGCCCCCATCGGCATGATTGAATTGCGGATCAAATGGTGCAAGGTAAGTTTTTTATGTAAATAATAGAAAAGTAGTTTCCTTTCCAACATGAAATGCATTTCCTTCTGATAAAGTACCGTCGGCGAACGCACATTTAAATTCATTGTAACGCACGAACTAAGTTCTGTAGGAAAAGGAACTCGAGTTAAAACAGACTCTCCCAAATGTATAAATTCAGTTAAAATTTCAAAATGGTAAAAATGAGGCTGCGTGCCCACAAAGGTATATTTATTTGTTAAAAAGATGCAAATGAGCATCGCAGCAACTATGAGCCGCTGCAAACAACGCTTTACTTCGATTGGCCTTCCTCTTACTGTAACACTGTGAGTTTGGTCATTAAGATGTCCGGCTTCCTTCTTGTCATTTCCCACCGATCTGCAAAGATATATTAAGACAATAAGGGTATTATAATAAGAATTATTGGAAGTGGTATGAAAAATAGCAGTAGTAGAATAATTAGCCAGATTTGATTCAATATGATGTAATTAGTAAAAAATAATAGGAGTATAATGATTAGTAGTAAACCTTGGAGTTTCGATGGTAATATGGTGTGAAAATAAGCATTAGTAGTATAAGTATAGTATTCATAAATGGCGGAATTAAAAACGAATTTAAGTAGTTTTAGCAGTGACATTATAAAAATTTGGTTTACTAAAGTAGAATCATGTTTAATACCGTGCATATAAGTATTGGTAGTATAGGTAGTAAAAGTAGTATTAGGGTAGTGTCAATATCACGTTAATATAACACTATACATGTCCGGTAAATACAGATCGTTTTGGATAGCATTTGCCGAATATAAGCTATTTTCATCCCCATAACCTTTCTATTACAATCCCTGTTTGGCGCATAACACCCACTCACGTGGTCCGCAGAAAACCTACTGCTGGGTGACTAACAATTTAAGGAACCCTGCTTTAAGTGGTTGAGGGTTCCTGCCAAAGGTGCACATTATCAACGCCCCCATATAATCCTCCATTGGCTGTTATAAGGCAGGCACATGGCTTTAGATGCTGTGCCCTCAGCCTCCCACTGTGAAACCAGACGTGTTTTTAGGAACAATGTCTTTAGAATCACCTGCCCTATCCCGAGGAAGGAAACTTGGTGGGTGCATGTCCCCGCGACAAATGACGTTGACGCATGAGCGGAAATGTTTTCGTGCCATTCCTATCGATCCGTACCAGACAGGCTATCGGGCTGCATATTTTATGTAGACAGCGAAAACAAGACCCCATTTCAGCAGTGTGCAGAAGTGGCCTTTGCTAAAACCACCTACGCCATTCAATGCGGTTTGAAATATCATGTGCCTAATATGAGAAAGTCGGGGGTAGTGGATCGAAAAAACGGTTCATGCAAATACAGAAGACCGCCTGAACTTGTGTTTAAATCGCGCATACATGAGCATAAGCTTGTCGTAAAATGGGTGATGGATTATCGCGAGTGGCCACCAACATTTAGGAAACAGTTAAAAACTTAAACTTTTCAGCCACAAAGATATTCGATTATTCCAGATTTAATACAAGCCAATAATTTTTAGAAGCCTGGGCCTCCGATGAGAATTCGCTCAATCGTTTTATCGATCTGGCGGTGGCATACAGGGCCCTGCGTACTCACCTCCGGACAGGAGCCACTGGTGTCTGATTGGGTTCTGCCCCCTCGCCTTATAATTTTGACTAGTTTACCTTGCTGATTTATCTCTCTCGATGGACACCAGTAAGATATCGAAAGCTCAGACGACTTAAGCCATGATCCCGGTGAAGGAACAATCTTTTTTATTCTTCCATAGAGGTATCCTTAAATGTATATATTAACAAAGGTTACTTTAAATTGAATACTAGAAATAATGTTTTCTTTAATAATATACTATCCGATAAGCTAGAGGTTAGAAACGCAAAAGTCAGAAGATACTTGTTTTGCAAAATAAAAGTATATATAAGGCCACTATGGCGTGTATAATAAACCAAAGAACGGGTTAATAGAATAAAAAAAATTCGGGAAAATTTCCAGGATAAAGCCAAAAGTAAGTTTATTAATAATCGGCAGAACATGGATCACATACTTTCAAGAAAGTCAAGAAACAGGTCAAAATGCCACATTTTATCTTGATTCAACTTTTAGAAAATAAATGACGACCATATTCGATAGTGAATTATCAACTTCAAACAATTTGTAAGAGTAAGATTTTTATAGAAAGTTTCTTAAATTATATTGGTCAGCTTAATTTCGGAGTATAGGTGTGGACTTAGATTTTCGCTGTTTTGTGTTTTCATGTTTGGGTGGATCTAGAAATATGAAATCCATGGCGATCAGCGCTCAAACCAAAATCCAAAATCTCGCCTCTTCATAAATACTTTAAATAACTATATTATTTTAAAGTGTTTCATGAATATAAAGGACAGAATCTTAATTTAGTAAAAGGCTTGGTGATTCACAAATCAAATCAACATTACCAAAAAAGAATGAACAAATGTGAATTTGAATAACAACTCACATTTCGATCTCACCATGTATGAGTTAGGGAAGCTGCAAACTACAAAGGTATGAAGGATCAAATGGAAACTGTTGTGATGATGCCTACAAGAACATAACTGCCTTCCGACGATCTCATCTCATCCTTTCGCGCACAGCTCTGAACGCAGTTTAGGAACTCCACTGATCTTATAAAAATTCACTTCATTTTGAGTAAAACTTAAATAGTGGGAATAAAAAAATCTCAATTATTTCACTAGATGAACGTTCAATGTTGTTTATCTTCTGTGGCTGCATCGCGTTCACCATTTTCAGGTGAGGTCAGACCATGCACATAGCTACGCAGAAACTAAGCCATTTTTGGGGCTGATGTTCAGACCGAAACGTAGAGGACTGCTCGGCGAATTTAAGTATTATTTGTGTTAAAATGAAGTTTACGGGAAAGAGATTGATGATATTTCATTTCCTGTAAAAACATCAAATAAGTTTCCACTTTAGTTAAAACTAAAAGAAGCCCATTACTAAAGCCGTAGCTTGGAAGACATTATTTGTCACCGAATTTTACAGGGATACAAGCCAATATCCTGTTTTTCCTAGTGTATCTTTTTTTGTGGTGTAGCACAATGCTTGGGACCACGACATTTCCCAAATCGTTCGAATTGACTCTGACTTGGCAGCGGGCACAGATGGGAGATTTGGGGTAGATGAAAAAGGCCTCCTCTTACTATAATCCAGCGCAAGTCACCGTCCCTATGCCAACATTCTGTGGGGCATACGGTGGAATTCGTTGAACACAGCATTTCATAGAACGCACACATAAAAATAACCATTCTCTCATCTAACTTCGTAGCAATTTATATATGCCTCACGCTTTTTTAGGAGTGGCTATCTAAAGGGTTTTTAACAAAACGGTTCAATATTCAGAATACTTTTTAACCCAACGTGTTGATAAAACGTAAATTCGGAGTTTCAAGTTATAAGTTGGGCATGTATCCAATGCTTCAAATGGCAATTTCACGGCCTAAAAATTGTACAACTTCACGTTCTTCAACAACTGAACAATACACCTTCTAAAAATCAAAATATATGGATAAGTTCTTATCTCCTCTCAAATGACACCACGAATGAATGGTTGAGGGCATATTTTTCAAAATACATGTTTGAAGTTCCAAAGACATAGCAGAATAACCGAAAATACACACTTCTTAAGTAGACACAATTTACAGTGTCAATGTAAGAAGCGACAAGAATAAAACCGACGTGCTGGTGTTTCTAGAATATTTTGAAAAAATTCCAGCAGTTTTATTAATATGCTAACAATACTTGATAAATATATTGTAAACTAACATAAAATGAAGAATGTATATTAGCATTTTGTGAGGTTAAACAAATACTGCGAAACCTATGGTGGAGGAATGAATTGCTAAAGTTGTTTGTCATTCAATAATGACGCCGTCAGATGGCTTTCCTGCATTCAGAGTATACAGGTTGTGCACATGGTTGCCTTGTGAATTGTGTCTTCTCTTTCTGATCTAGAGGAGTGAGTACTAGGCGATGGCGCCTGGCGAAGTTGCGGGCAGCGTGGTGGCGGCGGTAATGACCATGCGGTCGTTGTAATGTCCCATGCCCTCCTTTGTTTCATCGCTAGGGCTATTCAGCTGGTCGTTCCTTGCTTATCTTACGAGATTCACCGTCCTGTGTATGATCGGCGGGCCGTGCCCGCGTTTCGTGTGCGCGGTGAGGCCTACCCATTTGTGCCTGTTTATGAACTTGGTTGGGCTGTGTAGCGCTCGCAGTCGCTACAGTATGGGTCTACAAGCAGGCTGGTTCTATCCGGTCACTGTGTTTGTATGAAAATTCTCCTGCTGCTCACGCAGTCCTGGAAGGATGCGGGGTCGCAAACTGGTGGTAACAGCACTTTCGTTTGGGTGTGTGCGGTGCAGGTGCTGTTGCCATTGCCGGTGCCACCACCAGTGGATATGCACGTGTTCGCGATGATAGTGGGGTGCGTATGCGTACAGGCCTACTGCGTGTGTTTTGGTGTTTGAACTACCTGATTGATCTTGTCAGTAGTCATATGCTTGTCGCAAAGATTAAGCCATGCATGTCAAAGTGCACGTCTTCATACGGTGAAACCGCGAATGGGTCATTTAATTAGCTATGGGTTTTTGGATCATAACCGTCAAATGGATAACTGTAATAACTCTAGAGCTAATACATGCCCCGAAGCCCTGAACCGCGAAGGAATAAGTTTACTTATTAGATCAGAAGCCAACCAGGTAGTGTTTTTCTGCCTTCGGGTGGAAGCTCCGCTGCCTGTTGTCCTTCTGATGACTCTGGGTAATTGTTACAGATCGCAGTCGGCCTTGCGTCGGCGACGGGTCCTTCAAATGTCTGCCCTATCAACTTTCGATGGTAGGTGACCTGCCAACCATCATGATAACGGGTAACTGGGAATAAGAGTTCGATTCCGGAGATGGAGCCTAAGAAATGGCTACCACTTCCAAGGGAGGCAGCAGGTGCGAAAATCACTCACTCCAAGT
This sequence comes from Schistocephalus solidus, assembly GCA_017591395.1. NCBI lineage: Eukaryota > Metazoa > Platyhelminthes > Cestoda > Diphyllobothriidea > Diphyllobothriidae > Schistocephalus > Schistocephalus solidus. The sequence continues at coordinate 6,316 of WEDG01009387.1, read as the reverse complement.
ACGGGTTGTGACGAAAAATACCGATGCGGGACTCTTATTGAGGCTCCGTTATCGGAATGAGTGAACTCTAAATCCTTTCACGAGGATCAATTGGAGGGCAAGTCTGGTGCCAGCAGCCGCGGTTACTCCAGCTCCAATAGCGTATATTAAAGTTTGCTGCAGTAAAAAAGCTCGTAGTTGGATCTCGGTATCACCGTCACCTGCGAGTCCTCGGCCGATTGTGTCGGTGTAGGTGGGACCCTGCATCGCTCGGTGCCCCTTGCCCACCCATGGTTATGCTCGATTTAACGTGGCGGTGGTGTCACCTTTCAGCCATGTTTGTGGTGAAATATCCGCAGGTGTAGGCGAGTGTAAGGCGGTGCTCTGCGACATTAGGGTCTTTTAGCTCGTCTGCATGCCCTTGCACGCCCTTAAAAAGGTGTCTATGGGCGGATGGCACGTTTACGTTGAACAAATGTGAGTGCTCAAACCAGGCCGATGTGGCCTGAAACGTTAAACATGGAATAGTGAAATAGAACTTCGGTTCTATTTCGTTTGTTTTCGAATCTGAATTGACGATCAAGAGAGACAGGCGGGGACGTTTTTATGTTTGCGCTACAGGTGAAATTCATGGACCGTAACTAGACAATCTAAAGCGAAAGCATTTGTCAATCATATTTTCATTGGCTATGAGTAAAAGTCAGAGGTTCGAAGACGATCAGATACCGTCCTAGTTCTGACCATAAACGATGCGAACTGACGATCCGTGGTGGTAGTATTTTACAATCCCCACGGGCAGTCCGGGTAAACCTTTAAGTCTTTGGGTTCCGGGGGTAGCATGTTTGCAAAGCTAAAACTAAAAGGCATTGACGGAAGGGCACCACCAGGAGTGAAGTCTGCGGCTTTATTTGACTTTTCACGGGAAAACTCACCCGGCCCGGACACTGTGAGGATTTACAAATTGATAAGTCTTTCTTGATTTGATGGTTGGTGGTGCATGGCCGTTCTTAGATAATGGAGCGATTTGTCTGGTTAATTCCGATAACGAACGAGACTCTAGCTTGCTTATTTGAACTCTTGTCCTCTGTTCCTGCGCTGGCCGCGTTTTGGTGTTAATTCTCACATCAGCTGACTACTGACGGGCCACGCATTTCTCTACGTGCGTGTGCTGCGAGCCCTTCCCTTGTCGAGTGGTGCGTGCGCGTGTGGGGGCGTGGACTGTGGAAGGAGGTGTAAACGGTGGGTTCAGCACCAGCCACCGGGTACAACACAGGTGTGTCTACTTCTTAGAGGGACAAGCATTACGAATGTGCACGAAATTGAGCAAAAAAGGACCGTGATGCCCTAAGATGTCCGTGGCTGCAAACGCGCTCCAATGACGGTGACAGTGAGTCTGACCTTCTTGCCCGAAAGCGTTGGACAAACTGGTCAATCACCGTCATGGCAGGGATCGGGGCTTTGAATTGTTCCCCGTGAACGAGGAATTCCTATTAAGTCCAAGTCATAAGCTTGCGCTGATTACGTCTCTGCCCTTTGTACACACCGCCCGTCGCTTCTAGTGATTGCATGGTTTAGTAAGGTCCTCGTATTGGCAAAATTGCAGTGCCACCCGCTCATGTGAGTGAGTGAGTGACTGATCCAGGTCTGGGCGCCCCACATGTGTAAGTTGTTTTGTACTGTTGTATCTGTGTTTAACACCCTGAGAGCCTGGTTCTCCCATGCTCTCGCTGGCAATGCTCTACTTCATAGTGGAGCACGGCGGTGCATTCCCTGTTGGTTGTTTGGCCGCTGGTAAGCCATCCCAAGTTCAAGTGTGCCTAACAAGACCGATGGTCATATGACCGTATCGGTCGAGTGTACAACTCAATGCGTTGGATCACTCAGTTCGTGTGTCGATGAAGAGCGCAGCCAACTGTGTGAATTAATGTGAATCGCAGACTGCTTTGAACATGGACCTCTTGAACGCACATTGCGGCCGTAGGCTTGCCTACGGCCCCGTCTGGCCAAGAATCGGCTTAAAAACTATCACGGTGCGCTAAAGGCCGTGGCTTGGAAGGTTGCCAACTGGCGGGATAACTCGGTCCTCTTGCTGCTGCTGCTGCTTCACTCCTCCTCCTTCTCGGTGTGGGAGGTGGAGGTTGTGGTGTTGGTGGATGTGGAGGACTGAGAGCCAGGCTGCAATGGCTCCTTCTTAATGTGGTCTGTATGGCAAGTAAGTGAGTAGCCTCTTTCTCGTGTGTGTGTGCCTTCCGGCGGCGGCGGAGCGCGGCTTCTCCTTATCATATTCCTCTTGCTTGTCCTAATCGTGCATTGTGTGTGTGTGCGCGCATCAGGGAATTGCACGTGTGTTTGTGCGTGTGTTTTAGCCTGCGTCCATTTATCTAGTGTTTGTGTGGTTGGGCGCCGGTGCGCACTGGCCGTGGCTCAGTATGTGTGTGGCACGCTCTGCGAGCTCGTACACATGGTTTGCAGTGGTGTTGAGGGTGGAATGGCGCATAAAGAGTGCCAATGCCGGTTGTGGGTGGGGAAGGGGCGGATAGCTATTGCTTCCTACTCTTTATTGTCTGACCTCAGATCAGTCGTGATTACCCGCTGAACTTAAGAATATAAATAAGCGGAGGAAATTAAACTAACCAGGATTCCCCTAGAAACGGCGAGATAAGAGGAAATAGCCCAGCTCCGAAGGCTGTGGTAGGCTTACTGCTAGGCAATGTAGTGTTTGGGTCGACTCGCGGGATTGCCACTCTACTCGAAGTCCAGCACTGAGTATGGTTCCCTGGATTTGGCCCAGAGAGGGTGAAAGGCCCATGCGTGTGGATGTTCAGACATGTGAGGCAATTCACCAGGTCAAAGTTTTAGTTGGGTTGTTTGGGAATGCAACCCAAAGTGGGTGGTAAACTCCATCCAAGGCTAAATACAAGCACGAGTCCGATAGCGAACAAGTTCCGTGAGGAAAAGTTATAAAGTACTTTGAAGAGAGCGTAAACAGTACGTGAAACCGCATAGAGGTAAACAGGTGGGATTGGGAGAAATTAGGATTGGGATTTTTGGATAAATTTTGTGTAGAAGAAGCTTCTTAGTCATGGTCAGACACGCTTGAGGTTAGTTTGGTACTGTTGTTTATAATTAGGCTTGGGTATAGAAATGGTTATAAGATGAACTTACTTCTTTACACTCAGAAATGCTGGAGGTTAGTTAAGGTCTGAAATAAATAATTGGGTTTGTGTGAACAAATGATTATAAGAAGAAGCTACTTATTCACGGTCAGAAATGCTGGACCTTAGTTAAGTTCTGAAGTCAATACTTGAGTTTGTGAGTAAAAAGTGGTGTAATGGAAGAAGCTTCTCAGTCACGGTCAAAATTGTTGGAAATAATTTAGTTTTTTGAAGTAAAAACTAAGGTTTGGTTGTAGAAATTGTGAATGGAATAAGCTTCTCAGTCGCGGTCAGAAACGCTGGAGGTTTATTAGATTCTGAAGAAAAACATGTGGTTTGTGTGTAGAAATGGTCTATGGAGGAAGCTTCTCAGTCACGGTAAGAAATGCTGTAGGTTAATTAATTTCTAAAGTAAATACTTGGTTTGTGTGTATAAATGGTGTTCGGAAGAAGCTTCTCAGTCACGGTCAGAAAAGCTGGAGCTCTGCTAGTTTGTGAAGTAAAAACGTGGCTTTAGGTGTAGAAATGGTGTACGGAAGAAGCGTTGTATTCACGGTCAGAAATGATGGAAGTTCGATAGGTTCCGAAGTAAATATCTGCGTTCGTTTTTAGAAATGGTGTATGAAAGAAGCTTCTCAGTCACGGTCAGAAATCCTGGAATTGAGCTAAGTTCTGAAGTAAATACATTGGTTTGTTTGTATTTATGGTGTTGATTAGAAGATTCTCAGTCACGGTAAGAAATGCTGTAGGTAAGTTAATTTCTAAAGTAAATAATTGCGTTTGTGTGTATAAACGGTGTTCGAAGTATGTTCTCGGTCACGGTCAGAAAAGCTGGAGGTTAGTTAGTTTGTGAAGTAAATTCAATTCAATTCAATTTATTGAGGAAAACAGGCATGGGCCTTTAAGTACTCTATTTGTATCGTAAAATTAAGTATGATATACAGAGAAACCGTGTGGGTTGCAAAGGTACAAAAGTTGGTCATAAAATATGACAAGTGGTGCACGACTCTCGAGGTTTAAGATAAATTCCTCATCGCTCAGTCTCGTTTTGGAACATAAAACTGTCAAGTTTCCTTTTAAAGCTTTCCAGTGATGGTGACATCACAACGTTTTCAGGGAGGGTATTCCATGGTTTAACCCCTCTGATAGAAAAGGAGAACTTGCGCACATCCAGTCTCGCTTGCTAGACACGCAGTTTCAATGGGTGACCTTGGATGGAGTTAACCACCCACTTTGGGTTGCAATCCCAAACAACCCGACTTGAAGGTCAACCTGGCGAATTGCCTCACTTGGCTGAACCTCCACTTGCACGGGCCTTTCACCCTCTCTGGGCCAAATCCAGGGAACCATACTCAGTGCTGGACTTCGATTAAACTGGCAACCCCGCGAATCGACCCAAACCCCACATTGCCTTGCAGTAAACCTACCGTAGACTACGGTGCTGGGCTCATTCCTCTTCACACGCCGTTACTAGAGGAATCCTGGTAAGTTTCTATTCCTCCGCTTAGTAATATGCTTAACTTCATCGGGTAATCACGACTTATCCGAGGTCAGGCAATATAGAGTAGACAGGAGTAGCTATCCACCCCTTCCCCATCCAAAACCGCCATTGGCACTCTTCATGCACCCTTCAACCATCATCACAACTGCCATACATCTGTTAGAGCTCGCACGGCGTGCCACACACATACTGAGCAATGGCTAGTGCACACCTGCGCCCATCCATACAAACACTGGATCAATGGACGCAGGCTAAAACACACGAACTAACACACTTGCAATGCCCTGATGCGCACAAACACAAACACACACACACACACACACACACACACACACACACACACACACACACACACACACAATGAACCATCAGGACAAGCAAGAGTCATGGGGTGAGGAGAAGCCGCGCTTCGCAGCCGCCAGATGGCACACACACAGGAGAAGGAGGCATCTCGCTTACATGCCGTAAAGGCCACATTAAGTAGGAGACATTGCAGCCTGGCTCTTAGTCCTCCATCTCCACTAACACCACCATCTCGACCTCCAACCCTGAGAAGGAGGAGGTGGGAAGAAGCAGCAGCAGCAAGAGGACCGAGTTATCCCGACAGTTGGCAACCTTCATTGCCACGGCTATAAGCGCACTGTGATAGTTTATAAGCCGACCCTCGGCCGGACGTGGCCGTAGGCAAGCCTTCATCCGCAATGTGCGTTCAAGAGGTCAATGTTCAAAGCAGTCTGCGATTCACATTAAATCCACACAGTTGGCTGCGCTCTTCCTCGACACCTGAGCCGAGTGATCCACCGCATGAAATTGTACTTTCGACCGATACGGTCATATGACCATCGGTCTTTTTAGGCACACTCGAACTAAAGATGGCTGGCCAGCGGCCAACCAACCAACAAGGAATTCACCGCCATGCTCCACTATGAAGAAAAGCATGGCCAGCGAGAGCATAGGAGAACCACACTCTCAGGGTGTAAAGACAGTTACAAAAGTTCAAAACAACTCACACATAGTTGGGCGCCAAGACCTGCATCACTCACTAACTCACTCACATAAGCAGATCCACAACGTCGAGTCATACGACTTAAACTCGCACGAAAAGCAGCTGCGCACAACCAAACAAAGCAACCTTGTACGTGCACCCCGGCCAAACGTGGTCGATGGCCTACGGCCACATAAGAGCACTAGATCACGAAAAAGGTGGGGCTTACGGAATTCCTGCTCTACTTCCCCTGAAAGATGAAAAATGAGCGTACTGGTGCTGCGCAGACTGTTAATCGCCCAGCGGTGCCAGTTAACCCGAACCCGGCTATGGCCGGCGACGGTGTCGGGGTGGGAAACCGAAGCGCAGGTGAATATATCACTATCCCAGAACGCAAGGCAATATCATGCAGTCTTCGGAGATGCCCAAATGATTCCACTAGGCCTCGGGAGCTCAAGACTGGTCAGTTGCAATAGAAGGCGATCCTGGCTGATGTTGGGGAGGGCGCAGCAGGAGGCTGTGTGATGGATCAATTATGAGAACTTCACCAGAAGTGTAATTACCTGCTTCGCCACTAAATGAATCGGCTCGAAATAAACCAAGACAGGGTTCTGCAACCACCGCCTTTAAACCAGCAGGCCAGCTGCCCGCCAAGCACCCATCCGCTGCCTAACACTAACCAAAGAAAAACACATC